>KZ825929.1:37478-114842 GCA_003184645.1 Aspergillus ellipticus CBS 707.79 | reverse complement strand
CCCCCCCCCCCCCCCTCTATATACTTATCTTATTTTCTCAACATCCAAATCCCCGAACCTGATTCGTATTTACAATCCTCATCCCATTTTACAACTGTCCCATAATAAAACCAAAAATACAACATAGACAAATCTATTCCTCTATCCCACTCTATTTCCCCCCAAATCATCCTACTCCGCCGCCCAAATCTCATTCGGCACATACAACGGCATGGTATCCTCCCAGCGACTCTGCGTCAACACCGTCATATTCGACCCATCCGCTTCCATCTGCATAATAAACGGATACGGCTGCTGATTATTATCATAAATGACGGCCTCGTCCTGGAAGCCGTACATGCCGGACGCCCAGGCGATCTTACCCCCATGGGTCCATACCGCATGGGCATCATTACATTGCAACGTGGTCAGTCTGCGCACATCACTGCCGTCGACCTCCATGGTCATCACATCATAGTTATCGTCGTACGGGCCGGCGATCGGCCAGCTCGTCCGTCTAGTGAACACGATCCGGTCGGTGCCGTCGAGCGAGAACATGGGGGTGTTGTCCCACTCCGTCGATAACTGAACTACATCTCCGGAAGTCAGATCCATCCGCCACAGGCCAAGCGGCGCGACCGTCTCGCTGGTGTAATCGAACTCGCGCCAAACGAGCCAGCGGCCGTCAGGCGAGATGGTGGGAAAGCCCGCGTTCGTAGTGCCGTTGGTCATCTGCTTCGTCCAGGAGCCGTTCGCGGCAACCAGGTACACCCACCCCGGGTTCTCGTAGCGGTACTCGAACCAGTCGCCGAGGCCGACGGCGATGACCTCGTTGTCGCCGCGCCAGGAGGCCTGGAAAGTGCCGTTGGTGTTGGAGGCGTTGACGAGGGCGGGGAAGCGCGAGCCGTCGAAGATGTCGTGTGCGTTGGTGCCGTCGGGGTTCATGGTCACCAGGGAGGAGTTCTTGGTCTGCTGGGACGTGTACGCGACGTGTCCGTTCTGGGAGAGCTGCGGGAATACGTCGCTGAAGCGGTAGTCCCATTCGGACGACCAGCTGTAGAGCGGCTTGCCGACGGGGCGGATCGGGTCCCATTGCACGAGCTCGTAGATCATTTTGGAGCCGTCGGGGGACCAGGATGGGGAGCGGTGGTGGCCGACGATGGAGGTGTTGGTGGTGAGTTTGGTGGTGAGCCGGGACGGGGTGGAGGAGGGATGGGCGGAGGTGTAGTTTATGGAGCCCGGGTAGGTGGTGTTGGTGAGGAGGCTTTTCACGAGGTAGCCGATGGTCGAGTTGTCGAGGTATTGCGGGAAGAGCTTGATGCCGCCTGTGGCGGCGGAGGCGTGCTCGATGCGGTTGGCGCCGGTGGCGAAGTCGACGGACACGATGGCCGTGCCGACGTCGTAGAAGTCGGGCTCGGAGACGCGGGCGTAGTAGGTGAGTTCGGTGGGGATCTCGTAGAAGACGATGCGGGAGCCGTCGGGGGAGAACTTGGGGGAGCCGAGGCAGTAGCCGGTCTTGTTGGCGACGCGGCGGAAGTCGCTGCCGTCGGGGCGGATGGCGTAGATGGAGAGCTCCTGGGTGTGTTCCCATCCGCTGACGTTGTTGTGGCCGCGCCACGGGGTGTTGCGGTCCGAGGAGAAGATCAGCCATTCGCCGTTGGGGGACCAGGCGGGCCGGAAGTGGCCGTCGGGGAGGGTGTAGTTGCCGGCGACGGCGGAGGAGTTGGTGATGTTCCACAGCGAGCCGGTGTCGAGGTTCTTGATCCAGATGTTGCTTTTGTAGTTGCTTAGGGTTCCGGCGAAGGCGACCAGGCTGCCGTTGGGGGAGATGCTGCCGGCGTCTTCGACGGCCGGGGTGGTCGAGATGGGCTGCAGGTCGGTGCCGTCGGGGCGGACCCGGTACAGGTCGGATTGCCCGTCGCCGGCGCGCTCGCTGGTGAAGACGATCCATTGGCCGTCGGGGGACCATTGCGCGTGGTAGTCGAAGGTGCTCTGGTTGCCGAGGAGGAGGCGCGGGTTGGAGCCGTCTGTGTTGGAGATGTAGAGCTCGGAGGTGGCGGGGGCGATGCGGTTCATGAGCATGACGCCCTTTTTGCCCTCGATGGGGGCGCCCCGGGGGAGGACGGCGGGGGCGTCGTCGTCTGAGCGCGCCTGGGAGGCATATGGACATGTGCCGGCCGCGGCGAGGCCGTAGAGGAGGGGGGTGATGAGGGAGAGACGCATGGCGAGAGGGAGGGAGGGAGGGCTCGCCAACGCTGATGCTGCTGCTGAATCAGAAGGTTTTGGCACGGCTGTGGCTCTATTTAAGCCTTTCGGGCTGCCCCGAGTTGCGTCGCATTGCGGCGGAGCAGGCCGCCGACGCGCGGGAGAATCTTCGGGTCGTGAGGGCATCGCAGAAGGTTTCCGCATGAGGAAGGGAACGACGGGGGGGCTTCTCGGGGGTGAGTGTCGATCGCTCCGCGGCCGGCACGGGATGAGGATGATTAGCGCTCCATGATTGCGGGCTCGACGCTTCAGCTTCGAGGAATTAGTCGGCATTCTCCACCTCGTTCCGGACTGCTTGGTCATGGCTGACTGGGTCTGGGCAGCAGTAGCTCAGGTCCATGATGCAGGATGGCGGTTTCTCTCCGTCTGACAGATCCTGGCAGATCCTGAGATAAGATGGATATTTGGTGGAGAGGCTTGGCATGTATGGGTGCTGCATGGTGTCTGGATGGTATGGTTCATTGTAGCGATTGGGCTGGGTATCACGGCAGTGCGGTGTTATTTGGTATTGAGGGTATCTGATCTGGAGAGGTTCGATGTCTCAGTCGTGTGGACTGAGGTGCGCAATCTCTGGTTGATGGGCGCGGAAGGGCCGGAGCAAAGAGGGGATAGGGTCCTGAAGGGCACGTGCGTCGAGATAGATTAGCCAAGGTCACTACTACGTAGAAACAGGTTAGGATAGCCGATCTCAACGGAGGGGACGTGGAGTGCGATTGAAGGAGGCTGACTAGGGGGCTTGGCGTTCCTGACCTCCGCTTCGCCTTGCGGAGTCTCCATTTCACCTCTTTCATTTGGCCTGAGGGTCGCTCTAGAGAGGTTGCGTTGCATGAAAGTTCCACACGAAGATTTGGCGGGGTGGGGGGTTTTATTCCGAGCGAGAGCAGGCCATACGGCGGCGGCACTTCCCCGGAAGCCAGGGTTCAGGGTCGGGGTTAGTGGCGAGGGGAGGTCTGGGGGCCGCGTGTGAAAGACTGGAAGTAGGGTTTCCCCAGCGCTACGGCCGAGCTAGCACTGGTGCCCTCGGATATAGGCGTCCAGACCCTGCACTTAGGCTGTTCGGCTAATCTAGGCCTGTCCTGGAATATGGATCTCTCGTGGATTTCCGCCAATCCTGACGGGGCCGATCTCGGTGATTAGTTCAAAGATAATCAAATCTATTCGTTTCTGACCAGGGTTGATGGGCGTTATGAGACCGATTGGTGAAATCGCCATATTGTGATGTTCGCTTCAGCGTAAATATTGGTCATCGTTCCGCTGACCACACTGCGGACCGCTTTTTATCCCCGAACCTGCTGACGAAAATCTTGGCAGTCGATCCTTCATGAAGCCTTCCGTGATGATCCTTCGTCTTGCGGCCATCCTGCGTATCTCCGACCCGGTATTCGTAAGCATCCGCCATGTAGTTAACTAAGCTTTTTTGCCAATGGCGGGCAATGCCAAGGAGAGGGGCTTGGGGATATCAGAATAAATCAATGACACGAGATGGTGCATAAGTGGATGCTCGTATACGAGTGCTCAGACTAGGATGGTTTAGTATATTTCTACGAATGCAACCGGGCTAATCACGGTGGCTTTTTTCATATAATGCGATAAGTCTTGGGTGTTTGATAGGTTGGCTGTGGGATATACATCTGGATGCTGTGAATGATAGAATCGTCACCATGACCCCTGCCGATTGGCTGAGTGTATATTTACAAAGGAAGAGTAACTGGTTTCTGACCTCGAAGTAGATGTCTGCCTATTCACTCATTCTCGGTCCTCGAGATAGGGCCACTTCGAAATCCGATTGGTGGGGAGATACTTTGTCACTACTTGCTATAGCAGGTATTCGATAGTTTCGCATATAACGCTTCTCTAGAAAAAGTCGGTAAAATCAGAGATAGGGGCTTTCGGGATGAAAATACCGTTGGTTCCTCAGTCAACCATGGTTGATGTCCCAGGAATTCCGGTCCAACTATTTCTCAACCTTCATTTAAGTGATACCCCGTCAGCTTGGTGTTAGCCTGTGTGAAACCGGGATTAATTATCCGAAGAGGGGACACTGTTTATTTACCCTAAAGCCGCTGGATTTCTCACAGCTTGCACAAACAGACCAGCAACAATGATAGTAACTTACTAAGCAGTCATCAAAATGAAAGAAGGTTTCATGGAGTAAGTACACGCCCTATTTCCATCAACAGGCTAAGATGTAAAGGGACCTGGCTTCGCCGGTCTTCGCATTCCATGTGGGCCCGGAAAAGAGCGAAGTCACAGTCCATTTCGCCCCCCTGGCACGCCTTTGCCAAGCCCTCGACGCACTCATGGATGGCAAGCTGCTCGAGGCAAGGGCTCGTCACATCGACCTGGTGGATGTCGACAGGGACACCTTTCTTCGACTCTGCGAATATGCTTACATGGGAGACTACACGTCACCGTCGTCACCGTCCTGTGTGAAACGGGCTACAATGCCGGCCCCGAAACTGGAACAAGAGGCCGCGCAAATGGCACGAGGGGTTACAAAGGAAGAAGAAGAGGCTTTCAAGGTTATTTTGCGAGACGGATTTGAAGCTTTGAAAGAAATCGACAGAAGAGGAAGCATGTATTCTAGGAAATTCAGATATAACGGCCGCCTGTTGACGGGCTACCAGGCTCCATTAAAGACTATATGTCCAGCGTATTTATTCAATCTTCTTTTCGATGAACCCCGCTTCCCTCTCTTCCGACAACCTTTCTGTATGGGACCTATCTAGTATCTACATCTCTCGCAGCGATAGTCCCGTCCATTTCAGCAACCCGGTATATCTGCAACATGGATAACCCTGACGCCGATAACAAGGATGTATTTATTTCCCCAGCGTCGCATCCTCTCGCGGTCGGGGACCCAAACGAGGATTTACAACCCCCGGAAGAAGTTGCCGCGGTGATGTCGATCTTCTTTGACAACAACATACAATGTTGCTTTGTTCAAGAATATGCGTTGATTTATTGTGGTACCACCCGCGCTCAACGAGTAGATCCTTGTCCGTTATGGGGCTTAGAGAAGGGGGGAATCCTAATGATCGCGGTCAGGACCGAGTAATATGCATCCGTGATGAACAGTTCGACCACGCAGTAGACCTCTTTTCGACTCGCAGTGATATCCTCGCGCCTTGTGGCCTGAATCCTCTTAGATTTCCTGACCTACCGAATCACAAGTACCCTAGATTTAAGGCCATCGGGTGGGCAACCTTTTGGTTATTAGTGCCTGGAAACTACTGTCATATAACGGTCGAGCCGGAGAACATTGAGTGGAGTAAAGGAAGGTTTGTTCAACCTGCCTGCCTGGACGAAATCACAAACATCCCCTAACGACCCGACGGTCTAGGCGGCTTGCCCTACCCTAAACTCCCAATATACGTCCAAAGCGCAATCGACAGCGACAACCAGCTCGACTTGGCAGAATTGATTGACGGAATGGATCTTTCGGAAGAATGGGGCTATGAAAACCTGGATCTAGAAGGCGACATAGACACGGAATGGCTCAAAGAACGTGTTAAGGCTTTGAAGGATGATGAGCCGAAGCCGATGTTTATTTTCGTAACCACGACCCCGGTGCCTCGGAGTGATATCTGGATTGATGCTGTTCGGAATAAGCAGAAACGCATGGGCTGGAAATATCCAGTGGAGAGGTACGCGTCGAAGTATCGAAAGCATGGATCGAAGGATCCACGTCTAGCCTACAGACCTGGGTTGTAAGTTGCAACACAAAATATAACTAATGAAAATATATGCATAGCATTGAAGCTAGTTTGAGACATAAATAATACGGGAAAGCAAAATAAAACAACTATATAAGATGCAAAACCCTGGAAGAAGTGGCGATGCAAATTCAGGACATAAAAAACACTATATAGACACAGCGGCATCGTAACCAGAGACACCACTGTGTTCGGGAAGAACGCCCCACGAGAGCCGGATTGAAGTTCAAAAAAGGCCCTCAAACTGTCACGGCTCTCAGCGGGCTCTGCTGCAATGTAGGCATTAACAGCCTCCAGGTCCAGCCGATGGATAAAACTTTGGATCTCGGCGCCGTACGTCAGCAGCAAGTGATGAATATCGATGCGATCGGATGGGGAAGCCCGAGAAGCGAGGGCAGCCATTTTCCCTCGCACGAGATACACGAGTTCGATCCCCCATATAGTCCTCGTTCCAGACCTAGTGTCAATGGTGAGTTGTCTCCTGTTTGTACTCAGGTCGCTGGGACTGCCCATGATATCCCGGCATTCAACATCGTTAGGGAAGCGCTCGAAAAAAAGAATGCGTATAGTCGAGATGATGACGGGACATACCATTTTCAATTAGGTCAACTTCTACCGGGATCGCCCTAGCGCATCTATCGTAACCTGGACCAGTGTGAACAGAGATCTTCATCAAAGTTGCTCAGCAACCGGGAGTTTGGAATGATGAGTCTGGGGGGAGATGATGTCAGTTATGGAATCAGAGTCCACACATGTGGTTGCATACCGGGGCTCAGCCTCCACGATTCTTCACAGATCCCGCAGCTTTCCAGGTGCCTGAAACGCCATGTCAACGCCCCGAGTGTTTCGGGCTCCTCCCATGAAATTAACAGCAAGTCCGCCCATCAGTCCATGATGTATTCCTGCTCGGTCAAACAAACTGGCCATAAAAAATGCAGCTGATACAAGATTTGCCAAAGGTACATCAGGATATCTCTCTCGCTCCGCATCGGAGTCATACTATTCAAGAAGATTGTAACTTGACGCCGTTATATATGGTATAAATTTCTGTATATATAACGTGAGAAAGAATTATAAGGAGCAATGGTGTGAAATAAGCTATAACAAAGACAGGTAACCGGGACAGAACTAGTGATGATATCGGTGTAGGCACTGAGACACGAATAAAGGCTCACGCGGTATGGGGATATGAGCAGGTTAAAATGGACACACAGGTGATAGAATTTTTTCCAACATAGTCAATATGCTCGTGCTTGATGAAATACAAGACACATGCATGCAACATTGTCTCTGGGTCACCTAGTACTTATATTTCCTCCCAGGACATGAGTTTATGGCAAAGCAAGGCTTCCAGGAAGGCACAATCCCATGAGAAAAGAAACGGGCTATGCCCCCCCTCTCCTTCTCCCCTTTCAAAAGCCTCAGCGGTTAAAGACTCCCAAAACTCAACTTGCTGTCGGTCCCAGGAAGGTCTGGCGGGGAGCACTCATCATGCGACAAAAGCCAACAATTCCGTCCGCCCAATAATCATTGTCGTAGTACTGGTGAAATGGAACAGATCTATGTGGTAGGCCTATCCAACGCGTACGGCCGGACGAATTTCGACCCAAACTGACAATCATGAGACAGCTGAGGTGGTTTAGACCATTGCGATCTGTTAAGTCTGAGATAACTGGGCGTCATATTTGACCAGGAATAGAGCGACTCGAAGTGTCTATGGGGTCTTCCTGTCCTATCTTTGTTGGAGAAGGCTCAGCCGCACGCATCAGATGATACCAAAGTTGTATATTCCAACATGTTTATTGGAGAGGAGAAGGTACCACAGCGCTAGGAACTGGATGAGAGAGGAAAGACGGCTGCTAAATGAATGAAAACCAACCACTTTACCGCGGGGCTCAACCCCCAGGCATTCAGCTCCTGCCATATAATCGAGATGGTTCTTATACATGCTCATATACCTGGATAATGATAAACGCGCCATGATTTAATGATCCTTGCACGATCAAGCAAGTGAAAATAACTCGACGTCATGGATAAAATATCTCTAGGGTGGGAAAAAGTGAGAGAAACCGATGGGGTATTACCAAGTGCCCCGAGTTTCAAAGGTTTACTTGATTGTATTGAATAGACCCCTTAGCACCACTCCGATTTGATCAGGTTACAACGCCCTTGTATGGAAACCCAACATCTTCATGATTGAGATAAATCATAACACACAAGAGTAGAATGGTTGGCTCTGGTACGGCGGCATCTAAATCAGATAATCCGGTGGATATTACTCCCGGAGCAAATAGAGTTAAGCGACACGATGCTCTAGAGCAATTAGACGCCGTGAACGGTCCAGATATCTCAAAGATACAGCTTACATCCCAGAAGTCTATACAGTAGGTAATTTGTCGTCTGTGGGAAGGCCTTTAGAATAGCCCGATGGGGTACTAAATGGAGACAGCCTTGCCTAAGCGCCTATCAATGAAAGCCTTGCATGTCCTTCCGTGTCTTGACTGATGTCAAAGGTACTAGGGTCCAGTGCCCAAACATAAACCCACCAATGAAAATCAAGCTCAATGCAAGTAGCCTATGAAAAGGCAGTTCTAATGGTGCGTCCGCTTTGGAAGTCCTAGCATGTAATGGCGCTACTGAGTGGCGGCAATGCGATAGATAGCCAGGCGCTAGTGCTAGGGTACCGGAGCCTTGGGACATCCTACGCAGAGTAATTGGATACTAGTCTACCAGCTTATCACTCCTTTCTCGAACCGTGTCTCAGTAGCCGACATGATCATTCCGAGGATAGCAGGCCTGGCGATTAGCATTCGTTGTTTTCTCCTGCGTTCTATGCTTTGGGGCCGCGGCTTCTATCACAATGTCCGCGGCAGCTTTACAGTTCGGCGAGAACAAAGAAGCGTCATCGACATATAAAATAACAGTCGGCAAGCCGCTACAGATAATACAATGGACAATATTTGCCTTCTCCGCCCTCATTGCGGTTGGTCTCAGAGATATCATGAAGTCTTCGGCTTCGATAACTCGGAAAGTCCCAGCACACGCCCCAGCACCAGTGGGAAAACAGCCTGGGGCATCACTCGCCGGTATATTTGATATTTGAAAAAAAAAAAAAAGGGTGTTGACCAAGGAACAATTCCTATAAACTGTCTACTCGTTACGGCGGCCTCAGGTCCAGGATTCCGATTACCAGCGACACGAACCAGGCTGTGGTTTAGGATTACCTGGAATTCGAGATAATTTCCCGCTGCTTCTGGCTTTTTACTTTTTTTCTTTTCCTTGTGCATTTTGCCTACGATGTAATTAACATCTCTCATATTCAAGGGCTCCCACATTATCGTGTACCATTTGCCTTTTTTTTTTTTTTTTTTTTTTTTTCACTACCTGAATTTCATCACCCTTTCATCCAAACAAATTGTTGAATGCAAATTTCATATCCCAGATTCCGTAAGAAAAAAAAAAGCCACACCAAGGCAGATCTTTATGCTCCTGGCTGGATCAGATTCTTGTTATTTTATATCTCCGTCACTTCTTCAAATCCCCCGAAAATAAATCCATCAGATAGCTGATTCCGTCCTCTCTGAAATCATCGTCTTCGATATAAGCCAGATCGGTCACATTGACATCGAATACCATGTTCCGCTTGTTGTCAAGGGTATACTCGGGCCAGACTACGGAGGTATTTACTACCCACCGATTCACAGATTAGCATACACCCCATATCCTCTCACAAAAAGAATAAAGAAAAAGAACCGAAAAGGGGTAAAAAAAAAAAAAAACGAAGAAGAAGAAAGGAAGGAACTCACAGCCATGATTATTCGGATCCAGCGTAGTCACAAAGCCGGCCCACATCCGACTCATCAAATCACTCAACGGCGCGAACGTAGGTTTCTGATCATCTCCGCCCAGATCCATCCCACTCTCTGACAGGGTAACATATAAAACACGAATGCGACTTCATCGAAGTGCCTGGCCCCAAAAATATACCATGTGGCGTGCATCATCACGTTCCATTGGTAAGTGAGCACAGCGACGCCGCGCTCGGCCCAGGATGTGCTAGCGAGGCGGCGGCCGGCGTGCATGACTTTGTCGCCGTTGTAGGCAGCGGAGCGCTTCCATTGGGCGCCGTAGGTGGCGATGGTGTTGTTGCCTGGGCGGGAGGGGAGGGTGGCGGGGATGCCGAGTGAGGGGTCGTCTGGGTATATGGCTGCGATGTGTTGGGGGGTGGTGGTGTTTAGACCGTCGGATTGAACCATGGAGAGGAATTGGGCGGCGGTGTTTATGCCTTCGACGCCGAAGCCTTGCTGGGTGCCTTCGTCGAAGTTGGTGCCTGTGAGGTAGGGGACGTGGACGAAGTGGCCGGATCGGAGGGCGGTGGAGCCGAGGGATTGGATGATGTCGTTGTCGATGACCGGGTTGGTGTGGATGTGCGAGGTGAGGTTTCTGGTGAAGAGGGCGGAGAGGGTCGAGGTGGGGATGGTGCGTAGACAGGAGAGGGTGGAGGGCGCGGAGGTGCAGTTTGTTGAGGCGATGAAGGCGTCGTATAGCGGTTGGTATTCTGTGGCTGTCACGGATGACCACATTAGGGTTGGGTTGCCGCTTTCGGAGATGGCGGCGCGGAAGAGCCCGTCGTCGCGGCCGGCATAGGCGATTAGGTGCAGGCCGACGCTGAAGGCTAGGATTGGGTTGGGTTAGGGGGAGTTTGGGAGGGGAGGGGAGGGGGGGGGACGGACCGCCGGCTTCCTGGCCCCAGATGGTCACTTTGGAGGGGTCGCCGCCGAATGCGCGGATGTTTTCTTGTATCCACTGGGGATGTTGGTGGAATGGAGTATTGGGGGTTTGGGAGGTAGGGTTCTTACGTGTAATGCGAGTCGCTGGCTATCGAGCATATTAGTACAACCTAAACCACACAACAGAGATACAGAGAGAAAGAAGGAGAACTCACTCCCTCAGCCCCAAATTAGCCACTCCCTCCTCCAGCACCTCGTTCCCAAACAACCACCCCCAATAACTCAGCCTGTAATTTAACGTCACCGCCATCATCGGCTTCCCCATCTGCACGCTCTGCTGCAGGATCGCCGTCATATTATACCTGGGATCGCGGGCCGCACCACTCTCGAACGAGCCGCCATGGATCCAGACCGCTACGGGGAGCGGACCATATTCCTCGGAGACATTGGACGGCCGGACGACGTTCAGAGTGAGACAGTCCTCGGACATGTAGTCACCTAGAACGTCCTGCGTCGTGCCGTAGCCAATGCACATTGGGCCGAGCTCGGTGGCGTTGCGTTGGCCGGTCCATGAGGTATTCAGGGATTGGGGGGTGCGGAAGCGGAGGTCTCCTGTAGGAGGCTGGGCGTAGGGGATGCCGAAGAAGAAGTCTTGGTGCAGGGAGGATTGGTGGATGCCGTAGTAGGTGCCGTTGTGGGTGGTGGCGGCGGGGTGGGTGAGAGATGTGTTTGTGGTAGTGGTGAGAGAGTGGGATGTGGTGAGGAGGGTGAGGAAGGGGAGTAGGGGGCGGAGGATGTACATCTTGATGGTTGCATGGGGGGAGAATGGCTGTGGTTGTGGGAGGGCTGCTGGGATTTATAGGACGGTGAATGGTGTCGATTCCCGGTTTATTTGCCGGAGATTTCATTCTTGGATATCCTGCACCGGAAGTAGATAAGTCTCGACGCCAGGTTGGGCTCTAGATAGCATAGCCCCGGGATAATAAGCAAACACTATATCTAAGAATACTGTGAACGGGGGAATGGGTCAGGGTTCCCGTGTATGCGTGTGTGATTTTTTTAAGCTGCATGGTCATGAGGAAATCCATTACAAGAACCGATACTGAAACCAGGGAACTTAGAAGTATAGTGCAGAACAGATGACTTGACCTCTATATTAGAGATAGGTTGGATACAAGCCGGTGAATGGCATTTTTACATAAAAAAATGGAAGATGGTACTTCCACCCTACTAACGGAGGAGCAGCTACCGACTGATGCATACAGCGTAACAACATTAAAGCGAGTCCATACAACCATGACTTCAACAGTCCTGAGCATATGCAATTCAATCCATCTTAGGGCAACCGCCAAGTATCCCGCCTGCATCGTGGACGCGTCAGCCAGCCGCACACTGGAAGCAGGGGTTCTCGGAGTCTTGGTATTCCGCACTATATCTTGGCATGCATTGTCGCAACCCAACCTTCCTGAATCTGACTATCTGATCATCCAAATCCTTGCCGAGGCGGGAAATAGTGGGGTAAGTGTGCCTGGGGAGCCCGATTCTGTAGACCACACATGCTAGCGAGATGCGGAGACTCCACACAACGCTGGCGGGCTAGATCGGCCTAGTGACATCACCCGGAGGAACCCATCCGATCCGGGGTCCATCTGCTGGCTAATTTTGTAGAAATTGCTGTCTTGGCCTGCAGATCCAAGCTGCTCAGTTGTGGTCTGGTGGGGTTTGTGACTGATTTAGAGGGCGTTGTTTGTTTGGGTTCTCCATGGTGGCTGAAGTCCACAGCCGCAAGTAACTGCCGGTGAGGCAGACCGGTGTCTGAGCCCTAAGCCGGCTTGGTGCTCTACAGATCGGTTGCAGAGATGTACATGCAGGTAAATATCGGCCATTGGTCTGGATTTCAGCTACAGGACAGGACTGGGTACAGGCAGCAGAGTTGTTGTGGTGTCACCGGATCAGTATGAGTCTCGTGTGTGCGGTGGATGTAGCCAAGATCATTGTGTGTATTCGCGGGACTGCAGAGTCGGCTATGTCTCGGGCTGAGGTTTTCCGCAACGGAAAACTCCATCAGGATAGAAGTCAGGGACATGACCATGCTCGAGCACGTGCTGTACACGTTCGATCTGACGCCGAATGTGACGATCGCGCAGGTGATGGATCTTGGGGGCGACGTGATCTGTGCGGAGTATGTGGACTAGAGGGTGAAGAATGTTTATCCGGCTCATTCCGATCAAATGTTGACTATGTTTTGTACTGTGTAGCTGCACGTGTCTGTCCGATAAGAATCTTCTTCCTCAGGCACCTCGGTCTTACCTCCCGTTCTTGTTCTGCGGGGGCTCCGAGTCGAACACGCGTCCATTGACGCGTCCATGGGCCAAACGGCCTGACACAGGATCCAGAGTCAGGCAGCGCGCATTGCACAACACCGTAGAACCATCTCTCAGACACAAGTTGTTTCTCACACAAAAGCGATCAGCCCGACTCCGGGTGCCTGGCCGATTGCATGCGAAGAGGCCGGGAACAGGAACGTGATCCGCGCCGGAACCAATGGCCGCGGCCTGGCGCGACTAGAACCTCGCCAATCGGGGCCGCGCCCGGACATTAACGGCCGCCCAGGCCGGATGCGATGAGATCGCGTTTAATTTCCGGAGGCAACAACAAACTCAATGCTATTTAAGCCTCCAGCATCCTCGATCAGGCGCCGATCTCACCACCTGTTCCCACCCCAACTGCTGCCTGTCACTCGTTTAGCCTCCCGTCAGTCGCTCATTCCATCCCTGCCTTGCTACACACACCCCTATACCCCAAAGAACCGTCCATCCATTCCACCAGCCAACCGCCAACATGCGCACCTCCCTCCCCTATCTCCTCTCCCTCACCACCCTCGCCTCGGCCATCAGCATCACCCAACCCGCCCTGAACGAAACCCACGCCGCGGGCTCCACCCTAACCGTCAACTGGACGACCGTGGACACCGACCCGACGACCTTCAGTCTCTACCTGTGGAACTTCGTCTACTGGCCCCCAACCTACGTGCCTCTGGCCGTGGACATCCCCGTCGCCGACCTGTCCTACTCCGTGCAGATCCCCTGCGACACGACCCCGGAATGGGGCTACCAGATCAGCGGCATCAACGGCACCAACGTGTACATCATCTACGCGCAGAGCGACAAGTTCTTTGTCTCCGAGGCCGCCGACGGCGCTAGCTGCGTCGACTCCGTCTCCACTTCTTCTTCTTCTTCTTCTTCTTCTTCTTCTTCTTCTCCGTCCGACTGCGCCGCCGCCGCATCCACCGTCACCGTCACCGTCAGCCCTACCGCCTCGGCCTCCCACCACGCCCACCAGCACCATGCCGCCACTGCCACGGCCTCCCCCTCCAAGTTCGTGAGCCCCGGCACCGTCCCCAAGACCATCGGCTGGCTGTCGGATTACTCCCACCCTATCACCCTAGAACAGGTGCCTACTCCGACCCCGGAGGCGTCTGCCTCGGGCGTGGATCACGTGCAGCCCGTGGCCACCACCGTTGCCGGAGACGAGGATTGTGATGAGACCGAGTAAACGGGTGGTTTGTGATGTATTATATATATACATGCGATTTGTGATCGTTCTCGGTTGTTATTTTGGAGGACTGCCACTTGGTGACTGGGACTTTAGACTCTATCTCATTCAGGGGTTATGTCATTCGCGGTGTATCAATACCTGTACTATCTATCCATTCTTCTTTTCTTGGGCGGTTTTGAGGGAAATAATCCAGAACAAGTCCTGACACACAAACCAATCACCCGTTCTATTTGGAGCTACTCATTATCAGTGGAACTATAGGCCTAGCCCGGATTAAGATATGCCGTGACAGCAAGCATCCAGTATTTTATGTCTTAACCCAGGTACCTAGGTATATGCTTATCCTTCCAAGAAACATTAGTCTGGAACAACCCTCATCAGTTATTTTTCTGTTCACGTGCAGAAACGGCACAAGTATTGGAATAAAACCATATTCCAATTGATATCTCTAATTTACACTATTTTCCCAAACCCCCTGTTCCCATCTATTCCCGACACAACAAGACGCACGAAATACACCACCCACCGAATACATCAAACCCTCCAACACCTGTCCCAAGAAGGGTATCATTAAATCTAACATTGAAACATAAAAAAAAATAAATCACAAACCAAAGTGAAAGGCAATAATTCTATATGGATGAGGATTGCATGCCCATGTATGAGTTAATACTAATGCAGGACGAGTCTATCATGCCCACCCGCGCTTCATCTTCCAGCGCATAAAGCCCGCGGCCAGGGGAAACAAGAAAATAGAGAACCCGACCCAGGCGAACAGGACGCCGAAGTCGAGGCCGATGCGGGAGTGTTTGTCGAAGAGGATTGTGCGGAGGGCTTCGACGACTGTTATTCTTGTTAGTGATTTTTTTTTTTTTTTTTTTCATGTGAGAGTCTGAGGGTGGGATGGAAGGGAAACATAAATGAGAGAGTCAGGGAGTGGGGTGGGGGGGAGGGGACATACTTCTATGCAGAGGCCAGGCGTAACCCCAGGCAAAGAAACCCGGGGCCAGGTCGATGGCGTAAAAGCCCGTTGCGACGTTGGTGATGACCCAGAAGATGAGGAAGAGCGCACTCCAGGGCAGACCGATGATCATGGCCATGTTCTCGCACGGGAAGCCGAGGGCGGACATGCCGACCCAGTTGAGCATCCAGAAGACGACGAAGGAGCCGTGGCCGTAGGCGTTGGGGTTGTTGGCGGGCTGGGTGTCCGGGGCGGGGGGGTTCGTGAACGGGATCTGGAAGGCGAGGGAGACGAAGGAGTAGAAGAGAGATAAGAAGAAGTAAGTGGCGATGTTGGAGAGGATGCGCCAGATGAGCCATTGCGGGATCTTGAGGGGCGGGTGGTTGCCCTTGATAAATTGGATGTGGACGGGCATCATGAATGGGGTGTTGAAGAAGGCCAGGATGATCAGGTAGATGAGACCGATGGAGACGGCGGGCGTGATGACGGGGGGTCCGAAGGGGCGGAGGTCGATGGTCGTGAAGCCGATGGCTGGGTTGATTGCCTGGGGCACTTGGGTGAAGTTCCAGCCCTCTTGAGCGACGGTCTGCACCCAGCGAGGTCCGAAGTATGAGCGCACGGCGAGGTCGAGGGCGCTTAGGGACGGGATGATGTAGTTGTAGTAGGAGGTGTCATCGCGAGCGCTGATGATGATGAATTCGGCTGCACCCAGGGGGTCGTAGGATGAGTTTCCGTTTGTGACAGCATCGCGCAGGAGAGCGGTGGCGTTGGCGTTGATGATGACGGCTCCGTAGGCGTGCTCGTCGTAGACACTTTGACGGACAGCCCATGGGTCGTTGTTGAAGTCTGCTGGCGACTTGATGGTGTATCCGATGTTCGGGATATCCGAGCCCAGGGTCTGGTTGACCACCTCCCTCACGGCCGGGCCCACAATTGGAGTCTGGTTCCGATAGGGTTCCAGCTGCCCGTCGAAATCCACAACCCAGACAGTCAGCGCCGAAAGGTTTTCGTTCACGTGGGAGTTAACCGCCCAGAACAGGGACAGGATGGCGAGGATGAACGTGCAGAGGATCAACACTGTATCCTGGACGGTTAGCATGTCGAGGATGACGGTGGTGGGTCACACTGACCTGTCCGCGCCCATTGGATGAACACGCTGCGACGGACTGCACTGAGGGCAGGATCAAAGAATGAGACAGCCACAGGAGGCTTCTCAATCTCATCACCGGCCTCGGCCATATCAAGCTTATCGGATCTCATACTGCAACCCGAGTAAGAGATTGGGTTCTGTTGAAGGAGTGGTACGAGCGTAGAGAAGACGGGACACCATCAACAGGAGAAAAGATCATGCAATCTGACTCTAGGGCCGTTGCAGGACAGACGGGGGACTTTAAAACCGCGGTGACTGCCCCGGTGGCACAGCATGTCCTTTTTTCCTTTTACAAATCCTGGATTTTCGATAGTCATGGATGGCCGGCATCCATAATTCTCGGGGAATTGGCCCAACGTGGCAATCAGGGCTTATCTCCGCGTGGCTCGCTCTTTTCGCGCCCAATCCGGCCCTTTCGGAGGCCGACAGAACCACTCTAACGCATGACGAGATTCTTGGCTCGCTCCGGTTTTCCGTATTTCCGGCTATTTCTTTAAGAACATTGGTCGATCCATGGATCTGCCTGCGCGAGGCTCCGTATTTTTCTCGGTGTGGTATCTTATCTGATTCGACGCTCTCCACGCCTTAGTTACACATAAATAAGCAATGCCTCGGACGCCTGGACGGTGAAGGTCGCTTGTCCTGCTGTTATCTCCGTCGTTTCCGTATCCTTGGTGCCTTCCAATGCACATGTCCCGTTCGCAAAGGTCTGGCCTGCCACCGTGATCGCCCCATCACCCACGATCGTCGTCGCAGCGGCTCCAGTCAATCGCAGCGCCGTCACAGTCAACGCGGAGATGCCGCTCAGAGTTACGTTCACGCTACTCCGGGTTCCTGACGTGTAATACTCGGAGTTGTATAACAACACACGTGCGGGTTCGTCATTGCTGTCGTAGATGGCGTATGCTGCGAACCGACTATCGCCTGCGTCCAGCTGTGCGATTTTAGAGGCGCCGGAGAGGGCAAGGGCGGCCGTGTAGGCACCATAGAATGGCGCATTGGCCGCCTCGTCCCACCAGCAATAGGGGCCTAACGGATTTCGGTTATCTTGTGACCTAGCATACCAAAAGCAATATGGGGAACGTACAGTTACCGATGGTTCCCTGGTGGAAGAACAGTTGCTGATCTCGATTAGAAACCTTAATTTGAGGGCTTGTGTGACTGTGACGAACTCACTTTTACCCCCAGGATCGTGGCTTGCATCACATAGTCTAAAATCCAAAGCCCGGCACCGAAAGTAGGGCTGATGCCACCCCCTCCTCCAGTAGCTGCTCCGATTAGCGTTGGAACTCGATGGCGCTAGTGAACGCACCTGAGTTTGTTTCACCGAAGACAAAGTCCTTGCTGAGATTTTGTGCAGCTGTGACCTGATCCTGGTATTCAGCCACCCCCTCCACGATTTCCTCATGGCTCATCAGTTCGTCCAGATCTGCCGTGGAAGCCGATTGGGGGTAGTAGTGATGGCAGAACGAGCGCACGTATTGGGTCGAATCGGTATCTTCCTCCTTGGGAGCCAGGTTGGTCACCTCGAATGAGCCTAGACCAAAAAAGACGCCAGCTTGGGTAAATTCAGTTTCGCCACCCAAGCCACTGCTCACAGACGCCTGCCATGAGACCTGCGATTCTGCATCGAGTGTAGCTGTCCAGGTCTGCCCTTCCGCGATCGGATCACTTGAAGTGAAAACTGAGGGTATCAGCATGCCGTAGTCAAACACAGTGGAGAGGTACCTACAGTTTGGTTCGTTTCCAAGCTCAATGGCGTACAGATTGGCGATCTTCGATTTAGCGACTTTCGCTGCGGCGATGGTATTGCTGATATTGTCCAGTCGTCTGTTGAGCCCTAGAAATGGTGAGACTGGGACTCTCGAGCGTCAGGGCCTGTGTACCTAGTGTCACCGTCCCCTCATAGCTCGCTGCTAACTCCATATAGGGGTCGCCGAATGTAAGCGTTTCTGGTGCATCATCTGGTGAGTCGACGCTGTATGACACTGCCGACGCTAGGGATGCATTGTAGGTGGCCCGATCCCTCGAATCACTTAGTATCAGAAAATATTAGAGGGAGGATCAATACTCACTGCGTTGTGCCGCCGATTCGGATCGGGGGGTTCGTGCCCATTGCATCCTGCAGCCGTCCCAGACAAGAGTTGGTCAAGGGCAGCTGTTCGAAATACTCCGGAAAAGCAAAGAATTCGAAACTAATCAATCAGCGTTTTGCCATCGTCAGCCAAAGGACTCAACGTACGACACGCCCACTGGAGCAGCATCCAGCTCGCCACTAGCGCTTGCAGGCGCTGACGATGGGATCGTGAAGCTGAGACCATTGACCACACTTCCAGCCCCCAGAAGGAAGGCGGAAAGTATTGAAGTGTGAAGCTTAGTACTAGCCATAGTTGAGATTGATTTAGCTGGTAGCAATGACTGTTGTTTCAACGATGCAGGTACCTGGAGAGTCTTCAGCACGACTATTTCAATCACGGCAGCCAATAAGCCCCGGCAGCCCATGCGAAGCCCCGTCGGTTATTTTCCTGGATGATTTTCGTCATGATGGAACCACTCGGGTAAATTCATGCGCGGAGTGTGATCCGGCGGGGAAGATAATACGGCGAAGAGGAGATGTTCCACCAAACACCGGCCCAACGGAGGGTCAACCCACCGAGGCCTGTTGGAAGCATGAGGGGCTGAAAAAAGAGAAGTGAAGTGAGGGGAAGTCAAGTGGAGGGAGGTGGGCTGAGGAGCGCGTCGAGATGGCGGGGCTTCCCGTGCCTCGAGGCTGCTTCTTCGCGGCGGCCAATCCTCATCCACAACATTCAGTTCTGCCACATTCGGTGGGTTAGCAGCATCTGGCAGTTTCATCATGGCTATCCCTACGATTATGGTCCTGGGCGATGACCCCGATACCACCCACCGTTTGAACTCCTGCGCGTACCAGCAATCGGCCATCGCGACCTTCAACGGCATCCAGTATGCGGCCTTCTATACCTCGCACGGAGCATCGGAATCTAGAAGAGTTACCATCGCGCGCCACAATATCAAGGACACTTCCGACTGGCAAAACCTGACCTTCGAGAATTATGACCAGACCGTCGACGACGGACACAACACGATATCCATCGGGATCTGTGCGGGCGACGGAACAATCCATGTCTCCTTTGACCACCACTGCGACACACTCAGATATCGCATCTCCCGGCCAGGTCTAGCCAGTGATCCAGACAGCTTCAGCTGGTCGGAGGGCAGCTTCAGTCCGATTCTGGATCATTTACCCGGATGCGACAGGCTTATCGATGTGACATATCCGCGATTCATCCCCGCGGGAAAGCAGATGTTCTTCGAGTGTCGCATTGGAAAGTGAGAAACACTTAGAGTCACCCTACAACACGCGCTGATGATGTCTTAGAGCAGGTGCCGGCTCCGATGTCCTCTATCGCTACGACTCCGACGTTGCGCAGTTTATTCGTGTGGGAACGTACCTGGTTGGGAGGCAATGCAATCCGTACCCGAATGGACTCTCCTTCCATCCACCAACAAATAGTCTGCATGTCACTTGGACAAACCGTCATTTCATCGAATATGAAGGAGCAACTGATGGAGCTTCCACGGCCCACAAAGCACAGGCTGGTCCCAATGGACCCGAGAACAACGAGGACTTGTACCATGCTTACAGCTGCGATATGGGGACTTCCTGGAGCAGCTCAAATCACCAGTCGGTATCTGTTTTATCTTCAGACCCGGAAGGTGGATTAGACTCCCAGGATGATCGAGTCCGAGTAAGGGATATCCCTCGGGATAGTGGGATTATGAACCAGGAGGCACAGTACATCGATGCGAACGGAGGAGTCCATGTGCTAAACCGGGAGAACACCAGTGGCAAGGAGACATGGATGCATTACTATCGCTCTCCATCGAATAATCAGTGGACTTTCTCTATGTTGCCGGATATTTATCCGACATCTACAGGGCCACGGGGTAAAGTTGTTTACTTTGCGAAGCTCGACACCGTCTTCTTCATTCTCCCATCGAATACAGAGCGGGAACTGATTGTTGCCCAACGGAGAATGGATGACACGGACAAGGATCTAAAAGTAGTCTGGCAAGGATCTGGATACACTGGAGAGCCCCTCATTGACGAAGAGGCATTCCTCCAGCATGGCATACTGTCCATCTTCATACTAAAGGAGGTCGAAGAGGAAAGGAAGATTGTCGTGCTCCAGTTTGACATCAACCAACTGGCACAGTGATACATGCCCTGAGATAGAACTCATAGACACGCTCGAGCGCAATGATCACAAGTCAATACAACCCCAGTTAAGCCTGCAGCCCCAAAGTCAATTTCATTCCAGGCGTGCTCAAGATCAAGCCATCACTGGCGCTAGGGCTTGTATTTTCCACCAACAGAAGGAATGATAAGCACCATCATGCCCTCTGCAGTCGTCGGTAGAGTTTTGTCCAATCGCCTCGGGTTGCTTTGGACCGAAGCTCGAACACCAGCTGGGGAGGGATCTTCACGATCGACCCCGCAATCCCCAGCTTTTTCCCGGCTATTAGCAGAAGCTTGCCCCACCACGCCGATGATATGCTGTCGATACTATCCTCACTCATATTATGTCTTTGACTGGCATTTTTAACTAACACCAAGCAATAACGCCGACTCGAAAGCCCACCTCCATTCTCTTGGGCACCATGCCAGTCAGCGCAGAGAAACATGTCGACCGCAGAGCACTGGAGGATACGACGGTGGTCAGCAACAAAGAAGGGCCATGGTGGAACGATACCGGTCTGCGCAAGCTGAACTTGATGCTGTTCTTCCTCATGTTCAGCGAGTTCACTCAAGGCTACGATGCCTCCTTGATCAACAACGTGCAGGAGCTGGCCGTCTGGCAAGAGGGCATGTTAAACGTTACTTATACATGAATATTAACTGACTGCAGTAGACTTCAACCACCCACATGGCAGTCTTCTCGGGGCCATGAGTGCGATGTACTGGATAGGTGAGCGCTACTATTCGGCTCAGAAACAAGATCTAACTCACCTACTTAGGAAACATCGTCGGCGTCGTCTTCATCTCCTTCATTTCTGACAGACTCGGCCGCAGATACTGTCTATTTTTCGGAGCCATCCTCTGCCTTGCAGGTACCGGCATGGCGACCGGTGCCTCCAGCTCTGGTCTCTTTATCGCAGCCCGATTGTTGCTCGGTATGGGAGGCGTGGTGGTTGCTGCGATCGGGCCCGTATGGATGGGAGAGTTGGCCTACCCGGACCATCGAGCGACTGCAACATCCATGTCGAATACGACCTACAGTGCCGGGTCAATCATCGCGGCCTGGATTACATTTGGAACATTCCGACTAGCAAACGCATGGTAAGCTATCACACCTTCCGTTCTCCATGATAACATACAAACCATACTTAGGGCATGGCGCATCCCGACCGTCTTCCAGGCCCTCCCATCTCTAATCCAACTTGCCGGATCTTTCATTCTCCCAGAGTAAGCCACATACCTCATATCACTCCCTCTCTGCCATCACTAACACAATCAGATCCCCTCGCTGGCTCATCAGCCGAGGGCACGACCAAGCCGCCCTCGCCATCCTGGCCAAATACCACGGAAACGGCAACCCCGACGACAGCGTCGTCCAGTTCGAATTCCAAGAGATGAAAGAGACTATCGAGCTAGAGATCGCTGCCAACAAGACCTCCTGGCTTGAACTGGTCAACTCGCGAGGCAACCGCTGGCGGTCCTTCATCCTCATCTGGTGCGGTAAGTGACCTCCCCCATAGAACACCTCCTTACAGTACCAACCCTACAACCACCCTACAACCACTCTATACCTACCCGATAACTACCCTACAACCCTCCCCACCTCAACTCACACAACCAACCCAGGAATCTGCAAACAATGGTCCGGCAACGGCCTGATAAGCTACTACCTCAGCAGCATGCTCAAATCGGCGGGCATCACGCGCGAAGTCGACACGACGCTGATCACCGCCACCAGCCAGATGTTCAGTTTCGGCTGCGCGCTGGCCTTCGCCTTCCTCCCCGGCCGCGTCGGCCGTCGACCCCTGCTCCTCTGGTCCATGGGCCTCATCTGGCTCGTCTTCGCGCTGATCACCGCCTGCACGGGCGTCTACGTCGAGACGGGCAGTCGCTCCGCCTCCTACGCCACCGTCGCGTTCATTTATCTCTATAACGGCGTGCATAATCTTGGTTGGACGGGCGCAATGATGTTGTACGGTGTGTTTATCCCCTACCTATCTCCCCCCCCCCCCGTAGACATAGTACTGGTATGTATGGGTAAGTCACTATACTAACAACTATGATGTATATCCAGTGGTCGAAATCCTCCCTTACTCCCTCCGCGCCAAAGGCATCTCGCTCTTCTGGCTCGTGACCGGCGCCACCGGCGCCTTCAACACCTACGTCAATCCCATCGGCATCGATGCGTTCGCCTGGAAGTACTATTTCTTTTATGTCGGCTGGATTGTGGTCGAGTTTGTGGTGGTGTATTTCTTTTTCATTGAGGTTTGTTTCCCTTTTTCCTTCCTTCCTTCCTTCCTCCCTTCCTCCCCTCATTTCCTTTTCTTTCCTTCTCTTTCTGTTTATGGGTTTGTTCTTGGGGTTGTTCTTGGGTGGTGTTGCTGACGAGAGGCACAGACCAAAGGACCGAGCCTGGAGCAGGTTGCGCTGCTGTTTGACGGGAAGGATGCGGTGGTGAGTCATGCGAATCCGGTGGCGGAGGAGTTTTTGGACGAGATGAAGGAAAAGGAGGGGGCGGAGGCGAGAGAGATTGAGGTTGCGAGATGAGGCTGGGTGGACTGGGTTTGGTGTGGTAGGTGATGGTTATGATTGTGAAATAGTCCTGAACTCCGTATATCTGAAGTGTATCTGAAGTGTATCTGAAGTGTATCTGAAGTATGTCTGAAGTATGTCTGAAGTATGTCTGAAGTATGTCTGAAGTATGTCTGAAGTATGTCTGAAGTGAAACTACGATCATAAGTATCTACGTTAGGAAGCATGGTAGAGGCCACAAGGCAGGTATATTTTGAGACCCGATTCCTGGCAGTCACTATTAAAAGTATTATGACCCAACCAAAGAACACAGAACAGATATCATCACCATCATCGCGTACTCAGTAGTGATTCGTAAAATGGTGCGAAGAAAAAAGAAACAGCGCATCCCACGGCGGTATGCAATATAATGACACTTCAGAAGAGAACAAAAGGAAAAAAGGGAATATTAAAGAACATAGACCGCCGCCATGTCTATGAAAGAGGATGCTGTCACAGGGCTTTGTTTATACAGGCGTATCGCATAATGCAAGTTTTAGGGGGAAGGCGTTTACTCGGGCTTGCGACCGACCATGAGGTACATGGGAGTAAACAGCTTCTTCTCACCACCGGCCACAAGGCAGTCGGCGGCACGAGCCAAACTGTCGGCCGTCTTCTGAGAGCCCTGGGGGAAGAAGCCGACCTTCTCCATGGCGCCGACGAAGCGGTGAGCCAGGCCACGACCCCACCAGGTCATACGGGCGATCGTGAACACGTCCCAGATCGAGCTCATGTGCTTGAAGGATCCCGCGATGGGGTAGTACCACGGGATGTCGTCGGGGCGGTCAGCCAAGTCCTCGTGGTGGAGGAGGTCGAAACCAGCGCCCTTGATGGCGTCAAGACCCTCGGAGACCTTGACCATGTTGGAGATACCGTTACCCTGCTCGATACCGAGACGGAGGGCGCGGTGCTCAGCGTTCTCGTTGTCGTACTCCTCAGTCATCAGCCACTCGTACACACCGAACACACCACCGGGCTTTAAGACGCGGAAGATCTCCTTGTACACGCCCTCGAGCTCGGGGGCGTGGCAGGTAGCCTCGATGGCGTAGACGGCATCGAAAGTGTTGTCCTCGAACTGCATCTGCATGAAGTCGCCCTTGACGAAGTTCAGCTTGTGGCTCAGACCCTCCTTCTCGGCGTACCGGGTCGCACGCTCGATCTGGTAGTCGTTGTTGTTCAGGCCGGTGACATTGGCGTCGGAGAACTTGACGATCTCACGGGCAGGGCCGCCAACACCACAGCCGACATCGAGCACCTTCATGCCGTTCTTGATGCCGATCTGGTGGGCCAGGTAGTGTTCGTGGCGGGCGATGGCCTGGTTGAAGGACTCGCCGGGGCCGAAGCGGCAGAAGTGGAAGGAGGCACCCCAGGCATTCTCGTAGAAATCGGTGGCGATGTTGTAGTAGCTGGGGGAGGATGAGTTAGCTTGGATGAGACGGATAAGGCTAGGGTCAGGGTGAAACATACTGTCTGGTCAAGGTCGCATACTCCGCACGACGGGCCTGTCCTCACAACGTTAGCACGATGATAAGCGAGATCTGGAGGCTTAGCGAGCATACCGCACGGATCTCATCGGTCTCCTCCTCGGCGTTCTTGTTGTCCCAGTGCTTAAAGTACTCGTCGATGGCAGCCTTCTGGGCGTCGGCGTCCTTGCCACGCATGGCAGCGAAACCACCCTCGGCCTGAGCCGACTTGCCGTGCAGGACGCGGTTGAAGTCCGCATCGCGGGCGTGGTTTTCTTGTTCAAGAGCAGCGGGAGCCATGGTGGAAGCAATTGCAAATTAAAGTGGGATAAAAGGGGGTGGATCGGTGAAGCACTGATAACGGGGAGGCGAGGAGCGGGAGAGAGGAGAGACGAGGGAGGGAGAAAGGGGAGGGTTTATATCCACCAACGGCGAATTGAAGAAATGAAAGGATGCAGAAGCCCGACAGGCAGCAAAGAAGAGCAGGGAGCAGAAACGAGGGCAGCGAGAAGCAGACTGAGGCCAACGCAAAGCAAAGAAACAGATCGGCGGAAAGAAAGGGGAGCGGCGCGCGACTGACTTTGACACTTCCCCAGCCAATCACCGCCGCGCTGGCCCCGACCCGGCGGCTGGCCAGCTGCCGGCGGGAAAAAGTTGCCTCCGAACGTGACGGTGTCGCCGCGCTAGCCCGTTCCAGCCCGGGCCGGAGCACCGCCGCGGGCGTGTCTGAGCGTATCGGGTGCGTATCCGGGTGCGTATCACGTATCGCGTATCTGCGTCGTATCCCCGAATGGGGGCCTCATATCGGATGGTGGATGCCACACAGCCATATTCGATATTATAGGTTCTCTCCCTGCAAGGATGCGCCCCTGCCTTTCATTTCCCCCGGTCACAGGCAGCATCCGCGGCCCCCTCGGGCACCGAATACGCCAACTGCGAGAGGCATTCGGCCGTGCAACTTGCCTGCGACTTGCGCACTGCCCGTTTGTTTATCGCCGGGTTATCGGGACTGCCGATCCAGACTCGCCTCAGACCGTCACGTGAGGGACACCCTCACGTGAACGTGTGACATCCATCAGCCCGCTTACATCAGCGGTGCCACCGCCCAGCCACAGATCAGCCACGCGACTATCGATAATCGAGTTCTTGCTGCTCGACTGCTCCTCTCTCCGCTTCCTTCGCATCGAGCCTGCAGTGCCGCCAACACCATGCCTCCCCAAATCAAGCAGGACCTCAACCGGTCGGGGTGGGAGACCACCGACTTCCCCTCCGTGTGCGAGAACTGCCTCCCCGACAACCCTTACGTGCAGATGCTGAAGGAGGACCATGGCGCGGAATGCAAGATTGTACGCAAGCTCCTGTGCTGCACCCCCCCGGTAGATGACACTAACACCTGACCAGTGCACTCGTCCGTTCACCATCTTCCGCTGGAAAGCCGACCGCACCGCCCGCCAAAAGCGAACCGCCATCTGCCTGACCTGCGCGCGGTTGAAGAACTGCTGCCAGTGCTGCATGCTCGATCTGTCCTTCGGACTGCCGATCGTCGTGCGTGATGCCGCCCTGAAGATGGTCGCCCCGGGCCCCGAGAGCACCATCAACCGCGAATACTATGCCCAGGGCCACGAGAAGGAAATCGAGGAGGGACGCGGCGCCGTGGAGGAATACGAGAAGACCGACGAGAAGGCGCGCGAGCTGCTGCGGAGACTCGCCAACAGCGAACCCTACTACAGAAAACCTCGTCAAATCGAAGCCCCGTCCCAGGACGGAGAGGGGGGGCCTTCCGGGTCCAGCGACGCGCCCGTCGTGCACAGCCGTTACGGAAATGGGCCGGGACCGATCCGTACGAGCGACAGCCGGAGGGGCACGCCGCTTCCTGGCAGAGGACGAGGCGGCATGCGTGGTGGCCGTGGAGGTCGCCCATTCCCCAGCGCCGCTCAGGTGCCCCCCTCAGCTGAGGACATCCTGCCCCCCGCTGACCCGAATGTCACGTCGCTATTTGTCACCGGTGTCGAGGATGACCTCCCTGAACACACACTCCGCACTTTCTTCACACAGTTTGGTCAGCTGCGGTCCTTGATCTGTTCACACCGCGCTCACTCTGCCTTCATCAACTTCGCCACCCGCGAAGGTGCGGAAGCGGCCGCCCAGCACTGCCAGGGTCGGGCCGTCATCCAAGGCTGCCCTCTACGTGTACGGTGGGGTAAGCCCAAGTCGTTGGATAATATGGATCGGGACGAGCGGATGAAACATGCCCGAGAAGGGCGCCAGGCTGCGGGCCCGCATCATGGCGATTCCGGGCGGAGAGCCATCGCCGCCGCGGGCGACGAGAGTGCGAAGCAAAGACCGCGCGACCATGCGGTGGCTCCCCCTCCAGGCGCGGGAGAGATCCAGTACTCGAGCTTGTCGGGAGACTAAATCCGCTGTGTATTTTGCGTGATTTGTACGGGATTCGGGAACAGGAGGCTTCAAATGATGTTCGCGAGCGGGCGTTGATGTGTATATGTCTACGGAGTGCATTCTGATCAAACCATAAAAAGGCAGTTGTTATCTAGACCCGGTCGGACCCCTAAAGGAGTTTAGCTGAGAAGGCTAAACCTATATAGGAAGGCTCACTATCACCTGACCTAGCAGTAAGTAATATTGAAGGAGCGATGCAATTATTGCAGAGGGCTGATGGGCTGTCCATTACTGCTAATCCCAGGTAAAGCAGGACACTATACGGTCTCTGATTGGTCCGTGAAAAAGGAAAGCATATGTCAGCTCTCTCATTGGCTGCCAGCCCGAGGTATATTATAAGATATCTCAGATATATATCTTTACACTGCTAAGAAGTAGGCTGCAGCAGGCCTACGTAGCAGGTCTATATAGCATTTCTAAATCTTCACATCGCAGAGTGAAACTCTAATATTCTAGGGTGGGTAGGTAGAGGAATAGTAGAGCTTTCCTTTAAATACAGATTATAAAGCTCTACTATTATAAAGCGAGGGGTCTGGAGGGCGGCTAGCCCTCCAGTATAATCATATATTTAAGAATAATCTACCAGCTTCTCTCTGCATGTCTGAGGCGGCCCTGGCGCCTCGTCCCCTAGTGTAAAGGATGGTATGTAGGCGCAGTCAACCTACTCAACCTGCCTAGCCTACCTGCGCAGTCAATCTACTCGTATAATTCACCTATCGGTATAATCATTACCTTAATAATTACATCAATTTCATCAATGCTTATTAAATAGGGGCTAAGCCCTTTTAAAGGATCCAACCAGGTATGCCGGGCGAGGCACCGGTCCAGATAACAATTGCCTAAAAACACCCCCAAAGAGACGCCGGAAGGAGAGAGAAAAGTTCGGGTATACTATAATACAATCTGCAAATGTCATAGTCTGCAGCCATGCTTCACCCCGCATAGGTCTCAAAGCCAATCAATCAATCAACCAATCAATCCATCATCCATCCACTGCCCAACTATGACGAACACGGCTTGTCCACCTTGACGTACTTGCCGTCCACCTTGACCGAGTCGTTATCTCCGCGTTCGATATCGTCGTGGATGTTGAGTTCTGTTACACCCTATGTTAGCCTCATATCCTCTCACACCCAAGGCCAATAACTCACCCCATCGCGCATTCTCGTCGCCCTGTTCCCGCGCACCCTGCACGATGTTGTGTCTGAGTATGTTGGCCACCTCGATGGCATGGTTGATCTGCATCGGGGTGTCGATGCCGACCCGGGGGTGGTTGTCGAAGTTTCGACGGGCCTCTTGACGGGCGCCGAGCATGACGCGGGTGTCATCTGATAGATATTAGCACCTTCGAATGCATTGTATGGTATGGTTCGGGCTGGCACTGACTGTGGAAGGCGATGCGGGTGGCGCGGAGGAGTTGGCGGTACGCACTGCGCGCCGAAACAGTTGATGAGGCCATTGTGATGTATTGGAGAAAAAGAATTCAAAGAAAGCAGTGTATATCTTGCGAAGAATCCCGTCAATCTAGACCGTAGGCGTGGCGGTGCGGTGCGGATCTTTTCTGGCTAGAGGCTGGGGGAGGACGGCGCGGGTTGTCGCTTGACCGTGGGGTAGAGATGAGGGAAAGAGTAAGGAAATCCTAAGAAGTAAGATTGGATCGAGAACACAGCAGCAATGAAGGCACAGGGAGGGGCAGTCTTTCTGGCAGTTGTCGAAGGCTTTGGATGACCTCCGAAACGACCCGGCGGTGATTGGGCAGGCGGGCGGCGGCAAGTCGGGGCAGAAAAAAAATGGACTGGCGCCTTTCGCCTTGGTTTTGGTTGCCGCTTGAGGCTCTCCTTCTCGTCACACAAACTGGTCTTCCCTCTCCATCCTCGAGCGTCAGTCACCATGTCGACCGTTCAGACCATCAACGTTACTCTCCCCTCCCTGCCTGCCGGCTGGGCTGCCGAGAAGGACTTTAAGTCCGTCGGCTCCCTGTCCGCCCCTACCCAGAGAAACCTGGAGCCCGTTGGCCCTCACTTCCTGGCCCACGCCCGCAGAGTATGTTTTGGAAGATTTGATTTTTCTACGCCGCTCTACGGACACACCCAGTGCTAACACCCCCCTAGAAGCGCCACGCCCGCACTTTCTCCGAGGATGAGAGAATCCAGGCTCAGCAGAACGTGAAGAGCACTGAGGAGGATGAGGACGATGACATCTCCGAGGACGAGGACTCCGTCCTTCTGTCCCGCGAGGCCAAGGACTGGAAGGTATGGATTGCCGATCGAGCCGATTTTCGGATCATACTAATACATTGCAGAGCCAAGATCACTACCAGGTCCTCGGTCTCTCCAAGTACCGCTGGCGCGCCACCCCCGAGCAGATCAAGCGGGCCCACCGCAAGAAGGTCCTGCGTCACCACCCCGACAAGAAGGCCGCTCTCGGTGACCGCGACGAGAACGACCAGTTCTTCAAGTGTATCCAGAAGGCCACCGAGGTGCTCTCCGACCCCGTGAAGCGTCGCCAGTTCGACTCCGTCGACGAGGCCGCCGAGGTCGAGCCCCCCACCAAGAAGGAGGCCACCAAGAAGTTCTTCAAGCTCTGGCAGCCCGTGTTCGAGGCTGAGGGTCGTTTCTCCAAGAAGCAGCCCGTGCCTCAGCTGGGTGACGACAACAGCACCCAGGAGCACGTCGAGACCTTCTACAACTTCTGGTACGACTTCGACAGCTGGCGTACGTTCGAGTACCTCGACGAGGACGTCCCCGATGACAACGAGAACCGTGACCAGAAGCGTCACATGGAGAAGAAGAACGCCAACGCTCGCCGCAAGCGCAAGACCGAGGACACCGCCCGTCTGCGCCACCTCGTCGACGACTGTGCCGCCGGTGACGAGAGAATCAAGAAGTTCCGCAAGGCTGCCCGTGCCGACAAGGACAAGAAGCGTCTCGACCGTGAGGCTGAGGCCCGTCGTCTCGTTGAGGAGAAGGAGAAGGCCCGTCTCGAGGAGGAGCAGCGCAAGAAGGACGCCGAGGAGGCTGCCAAGGCCGACCGTGAGAAGAACAAGAAGGCTAAGGAGGCTGCCAAGAACGCCGCCAAGAAGAACAAGCGTGTTCTCAAGGGTTCCGTCAAGGACGTCAACTACTTCGGCGAGGGCGGCGAGCCGTCCGCTGCCCAGGTCGACTCCGTCCTCACTGACGTCGAGCTCGTCATCAGCAAGATCGACGCCGAGGAGCTCGCTGGTCTGGCCGAGCGTCTTACCGCCGCTGGCAAGGACGCTGCTGCCGTCAAGACCGTGTACTCCGAGGAGGTCAAGAGACTGGTTGGTGCTAGCAAGCTGAAGGAGGGTGAGGCCAAGTTCTTTGCTTAAGCGATACGATAGACGTATATGGGGGACTACTTGCTAGAGCGTGCCTTGGACATGCATGGTATATAGATCATAGACGTGCGTGACCTGCAGATAATGAAAGCAACGATATTATGGAGTTCAACTGTGTGCCCGTGCATAGCGTCCGTGCTTGTCGAGGCCAGTCAAGCCCAGACCTAGCCATTCATAAATTGAATTCGTCATGAATTCCGTATCTCCAAGCGAGTTCGCGAGGCCATATCAGCTTCATCCAGACCGGGGAGCACGTGTCAGGAACGGGCCAATCACGGCTGTCAATTCGGCGATCCTGCAGCCTTCCCGTTGCGGACTAGCGGCTGGCTGCAGCCAGTCAACGGCGATCTCACCGCAACGTGCATCTCGGGGGACTCTCGAGCATCGACACTCTCCCTCCCCAACTCATGGCCAGCTGCACCACAGCCGAGGAGATACCCCAGAATGAGGATGCCAAGCGCAGCAGTGAGGAGCTAGCGCCATCGGCTACACGGCCTCCAATGGCATTCGACCATTAGATTGCCGGCGGGATGAAGGAAGTATAAACATGCATCAGGCGGGATGAATATTCGGTCTGGAGAAAGTATAAGAATACCCTCCGATCAGCACATTTGGCTGGATTTTTTTCTTCTCTGTGTGCCTCTATCGAACATTGTCAGCTCCCTGTACCAATCCAGCTGTACATCATGTTCACCAAGCAGTCCCTCGTGACCTTGCTCGGCGGTCTGTCTCTGGCTCTGGCCCAGACCTCCTCCGAGGAATATCCCTCTCTCGCTGAGATCGCGGCCAAGCAAGCATCCGTCCAGCCCTTTTCCCCGGTCTCGAACGTCGCGGGCCTCTCGTTCGACCGCTTCGTGAACATCTGGCTGGAGAACACCGTACGTTCCCCCTCCCCTCCCACCGACGCATGCACTCACGTCAACAGGACTTCGATGTCGCCGCCGCCAACACCCACCTCGCCGAACTGGCCAAGAAGGGTCTCCTCCTGAGCAACTTCTGGGCCGTGACGCACCCCTCCGAGCCCAACTACTGCGCCTCCGCCGGAGGCGACACCTTCGGAATGGACAACGACGACTTCCACCAGCTCCCGTCCAACATCTCCACGATCGCGGACCTGTTCGACACCAAGAAAATCGCCTGGGGCGAGTACCAAGAAGCGCTCCCCTACCCAGGGTACCAGGGATACCGGTACCCGGAGAGCGGCGACAACGTCTACGTGCGCAAGCACAACCCGCTGATCCTCTTCGACTCGGTGACCAACGACGCCACCCGTCTCCGCCAAATCAAGAACTTCACCACCTTCTACGAGGACCTCGAGCACGAGCGTCTGCCCCAGTACATGTTCATCACCCCCAACATGACCAACGATGGCCACGACAGCAACATCACCGTCTCCGGCGCCTGGACCTACAACTTCCTCTCCGAGCTCCTGGAGAACGACTACTTCACCAAGGACACCCTCATCATGCTGACCTTCGATGAGACCGACACCTACGAGATCGGCAACAACGTCTTCACTTTCCTCCTGGGTGGCGCCGTCCCGGATGACCTCCGCGGCACCAAGGACGATACCTTCTACACGCATTACTCCGTCATTGCCTCGCTGTCCGCGAATTGGGGACTCCCGTCATTGGGTCGCTGGGATTGCGGCGCGAACCTGTTCAGCTGGTTGGCCGAGAAGACCGGCTACGTCAACTACGACGTTGACACCAGCAACCTGTACATGAACCAGACCCACTGGGGTCCCCTGTCGGACGACGACTACAGCGAATACTACGCCGGCTGGCCCGCTCCTCTGACTGAGGGAACTTGCTCGTCTGGCAACGGTATTCTGTCTGCGGTTAAGAAGACATGGAAGGACCTTACTGCCACCTTCAACTACACCTCTCCTTTCCCTTACGATTCCCGCAGTGGGAACAACGTCGGCGTGAAGTACAGTCGGACTTTGGTATGTGCCCTTTCTCTGAAGCTGTGAAATAATACTAAGTGTGATGTAGAAGAACGGAAAGGTCGAGTCTGGTGTTTCGCGGTAAGTGATGGACGATATGTTTAGAGTGTATAAAAGTTTAGTCATGTATCAATTATGATTGATACATGCCCAATTATAATGATGCTAAGATATATAGATAGCATACTAGTCAGCGAGTAACCCTGTTTCACAAATGATGAACCTTGATAATTTAGTATCTATTTTGTATATATATCATCCCCTCGTAAAAGTGCCTAGTTTTGCCACAACTAAACTGATTTTGAGTAAAGAAGACTCCCTTTTCTTGAAACATATCTCCTTAAGCCTGACCCATTCCTCACGCCTTCACAGCTAATGGCCCTATCTCAAAAAGAAAAATGATATTCATACATGCACACACGTCTCATTCCAAGATCGCACTTTACGACCATGATCCCACAAAATAAACTACCTAACTCTACCTTCCGCCTGATTTCACGACACGGAAACGAAACATCTTGTTATACTTTTTTTTTTATATACAAGATATAAATAAGCCAGTCCAAAGTTCATATCCTGTTTCATATCCTGTCAAGCCCGGAATATATATTTCTGCTTGTGCAAAAATCTTAGCCTAGGTTTTGTTGTAGATTAAATCCAATTTATAGAAATAAAGCTCATTTTATAGATGGGGTTTTATAGCCTTCATTCTGCGAGATGGTTGTTTTGATATGATGGGTATGGATTTCGAGGGGAGATAATGAACGATATATTGATCAAGAGACGGGGACTTGATACATATTTTTTCTTTTATTTATTTTGTATGCAAATTAGTCATAGAATTATATCTTAATTTATGGTATAATTTTGGAGAAGGATTTATTATGTCATGTTTACATTTAATTCGAAATTAATAAAAGATATATCTACCCCGTACATCGTACACAATCGCTCAAGAAGCCTGATAGTGGCTATAAAATTGCAAATAGCACTCCTTTAAAAAGCCCCAAAAAAGAAAGGAAGAAAGAAAGAAAGAATCACTAATGTATAGGTTATAGGATACGCCCTCCTCCCCCACAGCGCCAATAAAACAACCCATAATATAGCACCACCAAATAAATCCCCTCACCTCACCTGCCTCACCCCCCAACAAACCACCCTCTCAAACAAAACCAAAATAAGAAACCACCAGGAAGGAACCCAAACAACCGCAGGATCCAAAGAAAGCATATTATATAGATGGGTAGGTAAGTAGATAAGTAGATACACCACGCCCCGCCGCCTGACTCAAGCACCAAAACTAGTCATCCTTCGACTCTTTCGAGCAATCCAAATCCCAATGGCCACATGGGAGATAAAGAGATAGGAATCGGACATCTTACCCACTTGTCTAGGCATCTACCCACATATGTACCCAGCCCAACATCACAGTAGTCTATAGTATGTCTTGGCTCTGGGTGGGTAGTTGGCAGGAACTAAGTCCTGCCCCGACCACTTCCGTACATACACAGTACTAGTCAAGTGTCCACCGCACAGCACAGCACAGTCGGTAAAAAGATAAGCCTTATTTGATAATTTATCTGTCTTGGCTGTTTGTCTAATTCTACGGAGTACTACTACTTGTCATTAATGGAGTAGCAGGATGGGTATTACTATTTTGTGGTTCGACCACACCACGGTGGAGATTTAGGGTTATCTTATCCATCCATCCATCCATCCATCCTCCCTCCCCCATCCTATTACATTGTGTGTGTGTGCGTGCGCTGGAGGAGACTCGGAGTCTCGGGCGAGAAAGCCGTTCGGTTGATATATCCATCCGCAGTTAGGTACCTACCTTACTGTGTAGGAAGAGGGCTAGCCGGTCGGTACTATTGGCGCTATGGATTCGAGTCCAACATCGGTATAGTACCGAGGGGAGGTGGCGTAATTCAGCGACTGTTGGGTAGGTACCGACTTAGGTACGTTTTGTTGTCTACCTAGGTAACTAAGTACCGTAGGTATGTAAGTACTAAGGTAGGTAGATAGGTAGGTACCTACTAGGGAATGTGTTCGCGCCGGATAGATGGATGCAGGGCAAAGTTATATTCCCTCTCCTGCCTTTTCTTTACTTCCTTACAAGGCCGGGGGTGCAGGATTCTACGTACTTCTGGGGGGGGGGGGTGAGCCATGAATAGGTGGGTGGGTGGGTTACTGTTAGTCTTGATGTGTCAGTCAGTGCCGGTGCCACCGTGCAGACATTTATCTATGATAAAACCGGCAGATATAGACTCCTCATGCCACTTGGACTTATCGCCATCACTCACCACCGACCCTAATTCCGAAGACGTCTGGTCGGTGTGGAGGGTATCGCGTGATACGCACCCAAACCAAACCTAACCAACACACCAACCCATCATGCAGCATGTGCAGCATGCAGTACCCTACACAGTATATGCAGCTAGAAAACCTCACGAAGGCTAGAAACCCAAAATTACAGTGTTGTGGTACTGTCAGTGTCAGCAGGGTCTTGCCAAGGCCAGCGAAACAGGCACAAGGCTTTGGCGGCATGCAGTCAGCACTATACTCTAACTAGCAGTTCCGGATGGCGTTGAAACTCAATATGTCGTGGTCGTGCTCCCGGATTACTGTATGGTCCGGGCTGAGTGTTCTGGGCTTTGGCTGAGGTGTCTGGACTAGACTCTGACTCTGGCTATGGACTACCGTACGGTTTGTGAGGGTAGGGTAAGCCGGCATTGTAGGTAGCTATCGCAGGGATAAATTCAATGCCCCAACAGTCAACGGCAGCCTGCCCGCACCACAACATGCAATGTCGGCTTCCTCCGGCTGCACGTGGTTGCCACTGCTGCAGAGTGCTGAATATTCAGTGGATTACACACACACTAGACGTCTAGCACGGTGTCGACTGTACCTAGACACTGTTAGACAGTAACTATCTAGACACTAGACAGCAGCTAGACGGTGGTCTAGGTCGGCGCAAGGATGGGGATCCTGGGTTCCAGTGCCCCGCTCATATCATGATTCGACGCACCTAGGTGACTGAAACGAGTCAAGGACGGTGGATCGCTCACCCGATCGAGCAACGGCCGACAATGGCTCGATTCAGCGTCGTACAGATGACAGCCAGCGGAGGGAGGGACGGATTGAGGAGGGAGTGGCTCCAGCCAGCTGCCAAGAGGGTTCGAGCAGATTGCGGCGGGGCGCCTAACCCTAGTTCCGTACCGCCCATACACTACTATACAGCAGTGTAAGCAGGTACCACTGGCCTGGTCCTGCTAGTCAGGACTAAGTAAGTACTCCTACTACTGCGCAGGGATTCCTCGCGGGAGATTACTCCCAGGCAATAATTACTCTGCAGGATCGATTCCGATTCCCAAGAAATTATTAATTCCCGTTCGGTTTTTGCCGCTCAGCTCGGATTTCCCGAACCTGACGGACTGGCGCCCCCCGGCTCCATTTACAAAAGCAGGGGTTGATCTCAGAAGCAGACGAGGATCGATCGCCTTTTCTTTCCCCTCACTTTCTTTCCCCCTCACCTGCACCGGCTGTTGGGAGTGACGGACACACATACACCATGACGATGGAGAAAGTCGACCTCGAGCCGCAGGTCGTCGAATCGGGCTCGTCCCGCGACTTCGACCCGGCCCTGGAGAAGAAGCTGTTGCGCAAGATCGACTGGCGAGTGATCCCGGCTCTGTGGTTCTTGTTCCTGGTGTCGTTTATGGATCGGTCGAATATTGGGTAAGATCCCTTTTCTACTGTCAGTCAGTCTGTAGGGACATCTGTGAGGCTAATGGGGAGTGCACAGAAACGCAAAGGTAGCAGGCATGTCCAAGGAGCTGCACCTGGTGGGCAACAAGTACAATCTGGCCGTGACGATGTTCACTGTCGCGTACGTCATCTTCGGAGTGCCCGCGAATCTGCTGGTCAAGAAATTCGGTCCCCGGATGCTAGTGCTGTACATGTTCACCTGGGGTACGATCGATCGCCCCTTTTCCGATGTGGAGTGTGCTGATCGTCTTTGCTATAGGATTGTTCGTTATGGGTCAGGGGCTGGTCAAGACAGCCACCGGGCTGATCGCCTGTCGGTTCTTCATGGGCATGTGCGAGGCGGGTTTCGTGCCGGGTATGTGTCTGGCCTGATGACGATGTTGGGATTACACTAATGGAGTGATGCAGGCTGCGCGTACCTGATCGGATCCTACTACAAGCGCGATGAGTTCCTGCGCCGCTATGCTATCTTCTTCAGCGCCAACATGGCTGCTGGAGCGTTCAACGGGGTAGGTTGTCTTTTCTTAATACCCTAAAAACACTGCTGACTTGCTTGCAGCTGTTCTCCAGTCTTATCACGCCTTTGAAGCTGGACGGATACGAGGGCTGGCGCTGGCTGTTCCTGATTGAGGCCATCATCACCATGGGTGTCAGTGTCATCTGCTACTGGATCGTGGTGCCCTTCCCCGAAGACGCCACGTTCTTGACCGCTGAAGAGAAGGCGTTGTTGCTGGCACGTCTGGAAAGCGACGGGGCTGGCGTGCGCAACGACCCCATCTCCTTCCACCGTGTGCTCAGCATGGCTTGGGACTGGAAGATCTGGATCTGGTGAGTTCCCTCGTATTTTGCTGACTGCATCACCCACTGACGAGTCCAGTGTCCTGGCCTACATCGGTGCCGAGGAAAGCGCCAGCTCGCTGGCCAACTTCATGCCCAGCATCATCAAGGGCATGGGCTTCACCAGCCGCGCAGCCCAGGAGCACACCATCCCCGTGTACGCAGTGGCCTTCGTGCTGACCCTCAGCTGCGCGTGGCTGAGTGACCACCTCCGGCACCGCTACCTGTTCACGCTGTTCGGGTCTGTGCTGGTGGTGATCGGGTGGGCCATCGAGCTGGCGTACTACCTGCCCGTGGGGGTGCGGTACCTGGGGGTGTTCTTCGTGGCGTCGGGGGCGTTCATCATGATGTCGACCATCGTGGTCTGGCTGTGCGTGAACCTGGGCAAGGGCGTGAAGCGCAACGTGGGGATGGGCCTGCTGCCGGCGTTCGGCAACGCAGGGGCGTTCGTGTCGGGCAACGTGTTTATCACGGATCAGGCACCGCGATACCCGGCGGGGTTCGGGGTGGGCGTAGGGTTCGCAGTGATGGGCGGCCTGGCCTGCACGGTCTACTATTTCGCGCTGCGGATGGAGAATGCCCGCCGCGACCGGCTGGCCCAGAGCCAGCAGACCAAGGAGTGGAGCTCCGAAAATGCGCAGGACGCGCAGGATCTCGGCGATGCCCACCCGGATTTTCGGTTTCAGTTGTAGATTTCGTTGCTGGCCGTCGTCTCGTCCTATGAGGCAGGGCCGGCCGATGCTAAATGTTAGGGCGTTAGTACGGCACTACGACTGTTAGTAGGATAGTAGCCGGTTGGGATTAATTTACGGTATTAATATGTGTACTACTCCGCAGGAAATGCCATTTATGATTTGTGATTCCCACGGAGTATTCCCGACGCAGCCAAGACAGCCCAGGATCCCTCGGCTGTGGTGGCATGATAGGCTTGTTTTGCTGGTTTCTTCGGGTCGTGGGCAAACAAGCCTGTCTGTCACTGTCACATCCATCGGACCGCCCGACGGCACGGCAAGCGCCAGCGATAGCAGGCTGATTTTGTCAAATTTGTCGAACTGGTTGTGGACGAGCCCTAACCTCTCCTCCGGTTCCCACCGGGGAGGAAGTCCCTTCTACTGCCGTCTGCAGTCTACGCCCCTACTGGCTGTCCTCGCAACGAGTCCCCAGTCACCCATGTCAGCCTTGCCATCCGCCAATACCGGACCAGCCAGGGAGATCCCGCGCCGGTGGGGCTTCGGGGACGGACCGGAGCTGAAGCTAAAGCGCCCCTAGCCGCACCATGGATGCTAGTTAGCGGGCAGCGCGATATTTATTAATATTACACAACCTGCACCACTGACACATGCATACCAATTACCAGCACATAGAGGCTGGGCACGTTGCAGGTAGAGCCCTTCCTCGCACGCTCCTCCCGCTGAGGTTTTGGCTCCATCCAAGAATCTACCGAGCAGCGCCTGCTCGCCTGTCTGTCTACCGTCCGTCGGCTAGTGCTGACAGAGCCCTCTCCGGGCCAAGAACCCTAATCTCTGCGTCCTCCACCCGGAGGGGGAAGCCGATTCCTTCGATCAGGATCGTAAATGCCAACTGCCCCCGGAGGGAGGGCCAGGTATCTATCTATTTGCTGTAGCCCGGAGGGAGCCTCCCTCCTATGGATAATAATAATGTCCGCCACTGGTTACGCAGCCAGGAACGGAGTTCACCCGGCATCCCGATCTAAGGATCCTTTGCAGCAGGGTTTCCATCCGCCGGATCTAACACTGCATGGGATGTTGTCCTGTTCAGTTCCTGCTGCTGCTGTTAGTGTTAGCAGGGTCGTAGTATAAGGAGTGCAATCTTTTCCACATGGCCGCGGCGCGTGGAACGTTCTGTTGATTGAGCCGGGCCCTTCCATCCATCCATCCATCCATCCATCCATCCACCATTTTATTATCCATCAAATTCATTCCTTAAGTCTGGTCTTGCCGCCCGTCCGTTCGTTCATTCCTTTTCTTTTTCTCTCTCTCGTTTCCCACCTCTCCTTCTCCCTTTGTCTGCAGTCTGGACAGACCGTCCAGACAGAGACACCATGATCAGCCAATTCGATGTCCCGAATAAAGGGCCCCTGTTCATCCGGGTCACGGGCATTCTGACCGCCATCGCGTTCATCCTAACGGCGTATCGCGTCCTGTGGAAGGTGCACATGAAGAGCATGATCGCGGTGGATGACATGATTATCTCTTTCTCCATGGTGTGTTTTGGCTCCTCGCGATCAGACTGCAGACTGCAGTCAGCTTCGATCGAACCGCACTGACCCGCTCCACGCAGCTCATCCAGATCGTCAACACCGTCATGGGCGATTTAGGTATGTCCATCCCATCCCATCTGTCCAACCATCCCACCCAGCCCTACCCTATATAAAATACTTACTCGAAAACCAGCCTGCCACTACGGCTTCGGCCGACACAAAACCGACATCGTGCGCACCGGCGGCAATGTGATCCTCACATTGAAGGTACCAACCAACCCTCCATCCAAACCCTCCATCAATCCCATCCATCCATCCCACCCCCCAACCTCCCCATCCCTAACCCCCCAACCCAACACCAACTAACCCGGCCCCCAAAAAAACAGTACTTCTGGCTCTTCCAAATCCTGTACAAACTCGTCCTCTGCCTCAACAAACTCTCCTTCCTCTCCTTCTACCTGCGACTCTTCCCGACCCGCAAATTCCGTCTCATCTGCTGGATAACCATCTCGCTAGTCCTCTGCAGCACATTCGGTTTCGTCATCGCAACCATCTTCCAATGCATCCCCGTCCGCGCCAGCTGGTACAAACACATCCCCAAGAAATGCGTCAACAACGCCAGTTTCCGCTGGTCATGGGCCGGCTACAACACCGTGATGGACATCTGGGTGTGTCTGCTCCCGCTTCCCGTTCTCGCGCAACTCCAGCTCGACAAGGGCCGGAAGATCGGTGTTATGCTTGTATTCTGCATGGGGCTTTTCGTGTGCGTGACGAGCGTGATAAGGATGTGGGCGATGGTGGAGAGTACCAAGACGGATGATCCGACGTGGGGGTCTTTTGATGCGCTACTGTGGAGTGCGATTGAGGCGAGTACGGGGATTATTTGTGCGTGTTTGCCGTTCTTGAAGCATCCGATTCAGAGGCTGCTGCCGGGCTGGTTTTCGAGTTTGGGGAGTGGGGGGAGGAGTGGACGGTCGAAGAAGAGTAATTATCGGATGAGTCGGTTGGGGTCGCAGAGTGGGAATAGGACGATTGGGGGGACGGGGGCGGGAACGGCGAATGGGACGAGGGGGAGTGCGTGGAGGGATGGCGATTTGGATGATTTGGATGATGATGCGGAGAGTATGGGGAGTCAGGGCCCCATCGCGAAGAATCAGATTATGATGAAGACGGATATCGCTATGCATAGTGAGCCGGCGTATAAGTAGCCTTGTTGGTTGGCTGCTGGCTGGCTGGCTGGTGGGTATGAGGGTGGTTGGATGGGGTTTTTGTATATAGCTATACCTTACTTATGGATAAATATTTCTTATGTTACTTATGTTAATTCTTATGTTAATCCATGTGTTCATTCTTATGGTAAGGATGTTTCGGGGTGGTGGTCATGCGTAGGTAGACACAGTATGCAGTCTACAGAGTGTGATAGTTGGATAGGAGTCAACAATATAAAGCCAGAGTGTAATTGTGTTGAATAGGAGTCTACACATACCGAGTCATGTATATTATTTTCGGCATAACAGGAATTAATTAATGTAAATGCTTATTGCCTCGAATTGCCTCACTGCCTCGGTATGCGTAACCCATCCGTACCAAAAGCGTATTAAAGGTATGCGCCAGTACCGCCACCGACGGCGCCCGCCCAACCCTAAGCTAAGTGGCGCTAGCCAACAGGATGCTTATTCCAACAGGGGCCCCCAGCAAACCAAACTGCTCCGGGTGAAACATTGTGTAACTGCATTGCGTGATAGCCAGTGGATCCGGGCGAATCAACCGCGTAATGTTGATTGCTATCTCCCCGGCCACACTAGCCCAGTTAGCCCTCCACCAGGATGCCCATCCCTGCGATGCGCTACTACCACGGGTGGGGACCCGCGATAGCCAGTCAGTAATACACCAGTGACCGGCATAAAATAGACGGAGGGGCTAGTTGTAAACTGCCTTCCTGCTGTTGATCGTTCAGTCCTCTCTGTGTCTGTACCTGCAACAAAAATGATGTCTCAGGAATCCCCCGTCTCTCCTACTGTGGCTGATGCGTTTCTCGAGGCTCTGGCGGAGGTATATCTCCTTATTGATCTAAATGAAACCGCGCTCACACTGACAGGCCGGCGTCGACTACCTCTTCACCGTGCTGGGCTCCGACCACCCCAGCATCATCGAGGCCTACGTCCGCCGCCAGAATGACCCCGCCCGCCAGTATCCCAAGATGATCCTGTTCCAACACGAGGTGAGTCCGACCGTCATGCAAGTGCTGTGCCCCCGCTGATCGTCCAGTTTGTGGCCATGTCCGCCGCTGATGGCTACGCCCGGATCAGCCATAAGCCCGCCTGTGTGATTGCCCACGTGGACGTGGGGACTGCTGCGCTCGGCCAGGGCCTGCACAATGCATCCAGCGGACGGGCCCCCGTGGTCATCTTCGCCGGTGTAGCCCCCTCCACTCTGCTGGGCGAAGCCCCGGGCTCGCGCTCCGAGCATGTCCAGTGGTACCAGGACATCCGGGACCAGGCCGCTCTCGTGGCGCCCTACAGTCGCTTCAGCGCGGAGATCAAGTCCCCCCACAACGTCAGCAGCGTCGTGCATCGCGCCGTGCTCATGGCCACCACCGGGTCCCCAGGCCCTGTGTACCTCACAGCTACCCGGGAGATTCTGGCTACCCCAGTCCCCGAGGTGCAGCCTCGACCCAAGCCCGCCCCATCCTGCCACCTGGGCTCGCTGTCCTCCGAGGCAGTGGAGTTCCTCGCAGATGCCCTCCTCCAGGCCGAAGCCCCGATGGTCATCACAGGCTATCTCGGGCGGAACCACGCCGCCGTCAAAGAACTCATCACCCTGGCCGACACCATCCCCGGGCTGCGTGTCTTCGATTCTGAGCTTCGTGAGGTGTGCTTCCCCGCGACCCACCCCGCGTGCGTGACTCGGGGCACTGGCGCCGCTCCAGCTGTGCAATCTGCGGACGTGATCCTCGTCCTGGATGCCGATGTCCCTTGGATCCCGAGACGTGTGCGTCCGTCCCCGAGAGCAGAGATCTTCCACATCGATCTGGACCCGCGCAAGGAGCGCATGAACCTCTTCGACATCGGCGCTTCAGCCACCTACCACGCGGACACTGGGGCCGCGCTGACCCAGCTGAATGCATACATCTCCTCCTTGCCTCATCTGAAACCCCTCCAGAGCAGTCCCATCTGGACTTCTCGGGGCCAGAACCGCCGCACCGCCCACGCCGAGGGACGGGCCCGCATCGACGCCCGCGCAGACGTTCTCCTCGAAAAGCCCTCAGAGCCCTGCAGTGTCGACTTCCTCTGCAGCCGGCTACGCCTTCTCGTGCCCGAGGATACCATCTACGTCACCGACTCCGTCACGAACCAGGTCGCCATGACCGAGCAGCTCCAGCTCACGCGTCCTGGTTCGCACCTCACCAAGGGTGGTAGCGGACTGGGATGGGCGGGCGGTGCTTCCATCGGTGTGAAACTCGCCACGAAGCGGTACGACCTTTCCGACCGGCCGAGTGTTCAGTTGAACGAATCCTCATCGGGAGAAAGCCCGTTTTTGTGCAGCATCACCGGTGACGGAAGCTTCGTTTTCTCGGTCCCGACGGCCGTGTACTGGGCCAGTCATCGCTATGGCTGTGCGTTCCTCACGGTGATTCTGAATAACGGCGGCTGGAATGCCACGAGGCAGTGTCTCGCGGATGTGCATCCTACGGGAGTAGCGGCGTGTCTGACAAATCAAGACCTGGGCATTTCGTTGGTCGAGGACGGACCGAATTACGGGGAGATTGCGAAGGCTGCGGCGAATGGAAACCTGTGGACGAAGCGGGTGGTGAATTCTGGGGAGTTGGATGAGGCCATCCGCGAGGGAATTCGGGTTGTCAAGGAAGACAAGATCTCCGCGGTGTTGGATGTGATAATTGGGTAGAAGGCTGAGTCAGTCTGACTTTGTACAAATGTTATTTCGCTGTTCATATGATCCATGAATGTCTTGGTTTGTCGGCTCACACTCGGCATGCGTAAGGTTGCGGGCGATCAGGCTTTTCGGCATGCCGAGATTCGTGGGTTGAACCTAGCTTTCGGCGGTTGAACCCAGCTGGCCAGAAATCCCGACCGGAAACCACCACTTTCCACCCGTGAGAAAATAATAGAACCGCTCCATGGTATTTATACCTCACCGTCTCGCTGTCGCGCAATCCTCGAGGGAAGCGGGATATGTGACGACACCCAAGTGGTCGCTCGCTTTGGAGCCGCTTCAGACATAGTCATAGAGCACAGTCCAGACACTTCTGTAGACCATGTTGCCGAGAGAAACACCTTCATATACGCCGCAGCCGTGGCAGCTGCGTATTCCTGCCAGACTTTGTTTTTGTGCGAGTCCGCATAATCACAGATGCCACGGATAATAAGGCACGGGGCTGTATTCATGATCCCTGCTGCTTCCATTTCAAAGCATAGCACTTTGTGCTCGCGTGCGAGTCGATCCCGTGTGTGGCTATCCTTGATGACCTGGTTTCTTGACGCAATGGGACCGTAGTGAATGCGAGGATAGTATTCTTTTCGCTCTGTTCGAGGGACCTCGGAGTATGTACACTGCGAACTAAGGTCGGAGGCGCAGTCTGATTTGTACAGCTTGTCCAATTCGGGACCTGGACTCTTATACTCTGGCCTGCGATCCTCAAGATGATTAACATGGTTGAGAAGCTGTGCCTCTGCTGAGATGTCTGGGTCGGATCGCAGATTGCTTAGTGCAGTCATGAGAAAGTGCGATGATTCATTCAGAAAGCCCACCCGTTTAAATTCACTATCCTTCAGTGTTTTTCCAAGGTCATACTGAATGACGGCGGAATGGTCATCAGTAGGCCAACTGACAGCCATTTCAATTTCGGCAAGTAGCCAAATCGAGACACATATGATGGCATATCTTTGTAACCAAGAGCAAGTGGAAGTCCGCCCATGATTGTGTATCCACTTTTGATGAACTCCTTCTCCAAGACACAGCCATCGGGAGGGGTTGGAAGTCGAGAGTTTGCGATATTGTACGGCAAATTTGCAGTCCCTACACACCTTTGTGCATCAGAATTCGCATTCGTAGCTGATAAAGCATCCAATAGGTCTTACCAGCAAGATATCGAACTTCTGAACACCAACCAACAATATGTCGCGATGAGTTTATAACGTCATTGTTGAAATGCGTTGCATCATGCGCATTACTATCTAGGTAGGATATTCGACTGCCGTCTTTCTTGAAAGCTAAATGCCATATGAGTATGTCATCTGTTTTCCGGATGGCATTCAACATTGTTGAAAACCCCTTGATAACAGTTCTCTCCGCAAAATAGCTCAAACGCCTTGTTTGCGTCAGCCCAGCTAGGATATCCAACGGAATTTCGAGACCGGTGTGAGGTTCTGGTCGGTAGGGAATAGGAAAGCCCTTGACCACAAGCGGATTATTGAACAAGGCATGCCAGCATTGACCTTTACGAGCTAGTTTGTCGGAGTCTTGTGGGCATACCCTGGGAGAAATGAAGCACAATCCGTCAGATTTATGCCCAAGAAAGTCAGAGAAGTCTTCCCTGTAAAGCGACATCTTTTTTGAAGACATGAAAGTGTAACATGGCTCGCTTGATGCAACACCCGAACCATACGAGGTGCGAAGAGCAGCCATAAGCCATGAAAATTGTTCTGCAATTTCTCCAAGGCTATCTGCTAGCCCAGTAGCATTTCGTATGAGATACCTGTTGTGAATAATGGCAATGATTTTGGTAAGGTCGTGGAGTCGAACTGTAGCCGTTAGCATGTACAAAAGCAGATTGTCAGACAATTGAATATACCTTCAGTTTGTTCCGATTTCTTGAGTGAAAGAACACCCTTGACTAGCTGCATGATCTGTTCACCCGACCCCGGCCATGTTTGTTTTAAATAGTCAACGCAACGAAGAGCTTGCGCATCTTCGACAGACCCCGTTAGAGTAATAGTTGATGCCACGGCCTCACTCTGGTTTCCGCAGTAGCCCTGCTCTTTAACAAACATATGCGGGTCCCATGAAATCCTGAATAGAACGGTGTATAGTTGTGGGGCCCTTTTCCGACTTACACTTTTTGAGACCGGCAAGATCTTGAAAAGGCCATCTCGAATGGCATGTGGATAATTCGGTTTTTTTGAAGACAGCACCAGCTTTTTGCGAATCTGGGCAACCAACCAGTCAGATGATCTTAAAAAAATTTCCTGGCGTGTATAATGTCGCAGTACTGGGATGGTGTCATTTATTTCGTCCTGATCGGCTCCAGATTACACTTCAGATTCATTGCCCCCAGGATCCTCGAGCTTCCCGAGCCAGTCCCCAATCAGCTGGTTTAATGGTATCTTGCCATTTTCATCGGAGCTGACCTCTTCCTTGACTTCTTTATTCCCCTTGTCTTGTTCTTGTTGTTAGTATCGGTGTCGAAATGATTCTGCTATTTGTTTATAAATGGCAAGATTAGCACCCAGTCAATTCGTAAAGACGAAGAGCTCACATTCGATGCCTGTGCACAAAGTACATGATATCGCGGTATATGGGGAATTCGGTATTCATTCCAAACTTCAAGGAGAATGTCTTCAGTAGGTCAGGGAGAGATTCGAAAATTCTAGGCACAGATCCTTTATCCACATCATTTAAGCCGAGACGGTTCCAAAAATCATCAGCAATGTCTCCCGCAAAGTTGCTATCCTTCCAGTCGGAAATACTTCCCCCGGAAGAATATTCGCTTTCCAGATCAGCCTTTGATTCATCTTCAATATCTCGAGGAGCCGGGGGGGCTGGTCTCGGAATTGTTTCCCAAGCGTGCATCGGCGGACGCTTCCTATGCTTTCGATTTCTTTACCTTTCTTGTGTTTCGTACGTTCTGAAAGATTCCAACCTATTTATAAAGCTTTGATCTTCATCAATACAAAATGGCTACGTCTGTGGTGCCTTATATGCTGAATCGCGGGCAATCCCTGCCAAACTCTCCTCATTACCGTGAATTGAAACAGGGTATAAGTAATCTCGAAGATTGATATGTTGTAAGTCTGGGTCTCTAGATGGTGTCGGAAAGTTTATTGATAGTGGGATGGATGAGTTCAAATAGGAAACGAGATGCAGATGCTGTCCAGTGGACACTGTAGCTTCGAAACAGCGTTTCTTCCAACGATCAGATTTGTACTGACAGGCAAGTTCTTTTCCTGTGGAATTTATTAATTTGTCCTCGGTCTCTGCAGACTGCGTAGCCATCGAGTCATCCGTCGAGGCATCCTTCATTCTGGTCTTGCTCTTTTCGTGAAATATTTTCAATCTGTTCTGTGTCTCAGAGAATTTCCAATCTCTCCCATCAACCCAGGTCTCAGGATCCAATTCTTGTTCGTCCCAGACATATACAGAGCCATGTCGAATAGACAGTTGCTCTTCCTCCGAAAGACGTGGCTTCACTCGAGGCAGCAGACCAGTACAACAAGCCTCAAATAGAATAATAGCGTCCATGTAAGAGTCGACATAGCCATAGTATGTCTCCAAGCTGTTTGTAGGTCCGAATACGGTTCAAGGTCAAGCGATGCAGCAACTTCGAATCTGTAGTAAGATTTCATCGATTGTCAATGGTAATCGAATTGGAACTGCGGGGAAATGAACCTACCGTGTGGAACTACAATATATCACACATCTCACATTGAAGTAGAGAAGGAAGTCTGATGAGTAAAGGATAGTAGGGGGTACTGATCTTGGATGCCGGTCGGGGGCAGAAGGGGGAGAAGTGGAGGAAGTGAAAGGCGCGGGGCAGGATGGTGTCTGTCCCACCCCAGCCTCAGGCAGAGTTCTCGTGATCCACGTTTACGAGCCTTCAAGCTGCTGCCTACTTCTCCTATATAAGTCTTCCCTCAAACAAGGTCGAAGCGCTGTGGCTATCACGTTTATCGTTCAAATCAGGACAATTGGTTGGGATACATTGATCTACTTTACCAGGTGTTGAAGCCAAATCTCTTGATAGATAAGGTCAAGAATCCCCGATGACCATGAGAGGTTGTGATGTTACTTATAATTCCTTGCACAAAAAGGATCGTGCGGTGACCCGAATAACCTGTCTTGCATTGCCGTACGTTGAATCTCTCGTCCTTCTCCCGACCACGCTACAATTGAGAACTTAGATCAGCTAAGAAAACTCTGGATGACTTGAGGGAATACTTCTGCATACTGATGGAAGTGGTGAATAAACAGGAGCAACGATCGGCAACGACGATTTCCTCCATCGGATAATAATTACAAGTCCACATTTCACTGCAGCAGATATGCCCATCGAAGAAAACCGCCTGAGCTGACTCGAGACCTTATAACCAATTTCCTCACTATCAAATTTGAGTGGCCATGTAATCACCGGGACGAGGCTATTGACACCGAGGCAGAGGCTGGGCCAGAATATGAAGTCTCCCATTCCGTGGCGCTTGCTACGAATGATGTTATTGAACAGTGGTTGACAAAGAATTATACTCAGAAAGATTTGCATCTTCGGATAAAGGGAAATCCAGTGGCCACACAATACCTTCAAGTGACTACTATTTGTCTACTTTCACGACGAGTCGTTGGCAGATTTCCTGCAGCTATGCGATCTACAAGACATGCCTTTTGGGTCCATCCTTCTTCCGACAATCGGCTACGAGAATTCGCAAGGATGCATGGCCTCTAGATAAAAGAGTTGAATGACGTTGGCAAGGACATCAATTTATAACCAGGTCTTGACAACATAGAACATTTTGAGGGATTTGCACGCAGCCACTACGGGAAGCCGTGGCGAAAATATACCTTGCACTTCATGAACTATGCAATACAAACTCCACTCGGAAGAGTCATTCTATCAAGTTACGTTACGTGGTTATCAGGAAAAGAATGAGGACAATGCTCGACCCGTCTAACGCGGAAACCATCTGGCTAAACCAATCGGCTAAAAGTCGATGGCTCACCGGGAAAGCCCGTTGACCGAAGCGGTTCCGGCCAAGCCGACCCCACATCCGAACTGAGCGCGGAGCGCGGACCGGGCGACACCATAAAGACCCCATCTGCAACAGCTATCCTCCCACACAGACGACAGTGACTCACCTCAAGATCACAGATTCAAGAGGCGGCCAGCATGGAGCCCCCTAATATTCCCACCCGCGCAATCGAATCCCAGGAGGAGTTGAAACGCTTCTACCTCGGCAAAGACATCGGCGATGTACCCAAGCCGGCCGTGGTTCTCGATGTCGCGATCATCAAGCGGCATTGTGAGTCGATGCTGGAAGCAGCCAAGGCTTTGGATGTCGGGTTCAGAGCTCATATCAAAACCCACAAGGTATGGCATTCTTCTCAACGCGAGGACGGAAGTTGACGAAAACAGACCCCGCAACTAGCGCGACTTCAGGTCGGCGAGGAAAGCGAAGAAGCTAAATTTGTCATTTCAACCGTACTCGAGGGTGAAATCATCCTTCCACTTCTGAAAGATATTCAGGCCAATGGGCGCAAGGTCAATGTTCTCTATGGAATCCCTCTGGTTCCGTCCCAAGCCCCGCGACTGGCAGCTTTGGCCCGTCAGCTTGGCGAGAAGAGTATCTCGGTCATGATTGACCATCCGGATCAATTGGACTACCTGAAGGTTTTCCATGAAGTCGCAGGAGTCGCTGCTTGTGTCTTCCTCAAAGTAGACTCCGGATACCATCGTGCCGGACTTCCACCTGCCAAGCTAAACAAAAATGGACTCCTCGAGAGGGTGGCCGACGAGGAGAAGCTTGGACGCGCAGTGCTCCTAGGAGTGTACTCTCACAACAGCCTGAGTTATTCGGGGTCCACACCAGCGGAAGTGATGGCATATCTGATAGAAGAGATTGTCGGCTGCAAGGAGGCGTTGAAGCAGAACAAGCATTTGCTTCCGACTGGCCGAGAACTTGTGATCAGCGTTGGAGCGACGCCACAGGTCGTCTCGGTAAAGAACCTCTTACGGGAGTCGCCCATCCCAGAGGCACAGGCCTTGAAGTCACTACTGCATGACTCAGATCCCAGCATCAGCACGCCAGTCAAGGTCGAGCTCCACGCAGGTGTCTATCCCGTCCTCGACATGCAGCAATTCGGAACGAACGCGCACGAAAGAGGAGAAGCCGACAAGGAGATCGGTATCTCCGTGGTAGCAGAGGTTTGCAGTGTATACAACAACGATGAAAGGTCCAAGCCAGAAGCGCTGGTTGCTGCAGGCTCACTGGCACTAGGAAGAGAGCCGTGCAAGTCTTATCCGGGATGGGGTTTGGTCAGTGGCTGGAGACGAGAGACGGGCTCATCGCGACTCATCGTCGACCGCATCAGTCAGGAACATGCGATTGTTGCTTGGGAGAAGGAAGATGAGTCGAAGATTCCGCTCCGGATTGGCCAGGCCGTGCGGATCTTCCCCAACCATGCATGCATAACGGGTGCGTTGTACGGGTGGTTTCTGGTGGTGGATTCCAGTCAAGATGACGGATCGAAGATTGTGGATGTGTGGCCCAGAGCAACAGGGTGGTAGTGCAGTATATTCGATATAATGCACACAACAGCGAATGATCCTATGCATATAACCGATGTTTTCTTAGCGTTTACACCATAGATAGAGACCGACCAGTTGTCGCCAAGACCACCCACTCTGAAAGTGACAATTGTTGACCTGTCTCTACAATCCATACATATAATTTATTGATTACTACATACTCTCCTCCGTAAGGTGTATAATCCCCTTGTGGCCGGCCGGCCAAGTCTCACGGTCCACTTGACCTCGGCCCCGTGGGCCAATCAAGGCGCCGCGGGCTTATCGCCGCTCCGCCCCCGTGTCTTCGTCCCACGAGCCGGCTGAACTGGACTGAACTGAACTGAACTCCTCCGCACATCTCTCTGCGCTAATCTCTGGCGTCCATCTCCCACACCAATGCCGCCTAGTCGAAGGCCGCGCATCGACCCCATAGTCCGGGTCCGGACCGGCTGCTGGGCCTGTAGACGCCGCAAGAAGAAGTGCGACGAAGCCAAACCCGTCTGTGGGGGATGCGTGCGAAACAAACTCACTTGCCAGTGGCCTGCAGCCGTCCCTGGCGGCTCCAAGGCCCCGAATCCTCCCACCGAGGATGACCCACAACATCAACACCAGGCTCAGGTAGACGCTCCTGAGCAAGGAACCCATCGTGCATCATCGGGCTCTACCGAGTCCCGTTCCACCTCTCCCTCCTCCCCCGAGGAAATCCTACGAAATGCCTCCCCGGAAGAGACCGCTTTAGAACGCGCTGTGTCGATCCCATTGGCTTCAGCCTTCTCTCGGGCAAGCTCTCCAGGCAATATCCAGGAATTAGGAGGATCTCCTCCTATGACTGTGGCGAACGTGCTGCCACGCAACATGTCCATGTTCCCTGGCCATGGACCGGATTCTTATCAGCTTCTTAGCCATTACCTGGCCACCACGGCCGATTGCATGGCCAACGGTTCGACTCCTGTCAACCCTTTTCTCGTGCAGATCGTTCCGCTCGCCTTTAGTAGCGATCTTCTGCTTCAGCTGGTTCTGACGCAGAGTGCTGCCCATCGGGCGTTTCGCTCCCAGAAAGACTCCGACGAGGTGGCTCAGAGACACTACACCAAAGCTCTTCAACTGTTTCGAAAAGGGGTCACGGAGTTCATCGATGGGAAAGAGTCGAACCCACTCATGCTTACGGTTGGCGCGCTGGTGATGTGCTTTACAGAGGTATGACCTTCTCTACACGAGAATGAGCATTGCTAAATAACTTCAGACCGCCAAAGGCGACATGAACGGCACGATATTCGACCACTTGACCGCGGCAAACTCCCTTCTGATTCGACTACTCGCACAAAGTGACACGGCTGTCCCGAAAGATCTGAAAGACTTCGTCATCGAATACTACACCTATACCGCGGCGGTGAGCATGATCTCTATCGACGCTCGCGTCAGCACTCAGCTTTTGCTGGATTTTGAGCTCGAACAACGAGCTCGCCAGTTACTGCAGTCGGAATACGTGGGAAACCTCTGCGGCTGCTGGCTGGAGCTGCTGCTGCTCATCCCGTGCATTTTCGACTTGGGCCGGCAGTGGCTGATGCACGATGACCAGCCCACCATGCCAACTGCGGACGATATCGCCATGTTTGGCTCCCTCCAAGTTCAAATCCTACGGTGGGCCCCTTACGCTTCCGTCCCTCCGGAGGTGTTTCTGGCGGGGCAGATCTTCCAGCAAGCGATGCTACTGTATCTTTACACGTCGCTGGGCGGGTTTTCGCGGACAGAAAACGGCATGTATCAGGGGCTGATCGAAACCGCGATAACGGACGGCATGTCTTATCTGGGCCAACTGTCCGCGACGGCGCGGATCAACTCGGGCCTCTGCTGGCCTATCGCCGTGGTCGGGTCTTGCCTATCGAACCCCGGACACCAGGAAAGCCTACGACGCCGGCTGACTACGATGGTCAACACCTTCGGGCTTGGCAACATGCAACGAACACTACTACTACTCGAGAACATGTGGGAGATGCCCCTCGACGAGGCCGGGCCATGGAATATCTGTCGAGCGATGCAAAGGAATCAAATATGGATATCATTTGCCTAAACTCCATCTAGGCTAGTCATACAAAATCATCACTCATAGCAGTCTCGGATCCAGCGGGAATGCCATGCCTAGCTGGCCTATTGGCCGAGGTTCTTGGGGGCGGCGGTCGCGGGACCCTCGGGGGTGACATACGCCTTGGTCAGGCCACCGTCGACGACGAAATCGGTCGCGTTGACGAAGCTGCTCTCGTCGCTCGCCAGGAAGACGACAGCGTGGGCCTGCTCGATGGCCTCACCGAAACGGCCGGTCGGGAAGTGGATCTCACGACGGAAGCGCTTCTCCTTGTCGTCACCGAGCCAGTCCTGCAGCAGGGGGGTGCTATTTTCATTAGCATAATTCAACAAACCGTCGGACCTGTACTTACTTGAGCGGGGCGGGGCACAGCGAGTTGAAGCGGAAGCCTTCTCTGGCATGCACAATGGCCAGCTCCCTCGTCATGGCCAAAACAGCACCCTTGCTAGCAGTGTACGCCAGCTGCGGCGTAGCAGCACCAACCAAAGCAACCATACTAGCAGTGTTGATGACACTTCCGGTCTTCTTTCCGTGCTTGCGCAGACTCTTGACGGCGTGCTTGGATCCGTACCACACACCCTTGACGTTGATGTTCATGGTCAAGTCCCAGATGTTCTCGGGGGTCTGCTCCGCATCGCCGTCCTTCGCGTGCATGATACCAGCGTTGTTGAACATGACATCGAGACCACCCCAGGCATCGAGGTGGGCAACGGCGGCCTCGACCTCAGATTCCTTGGAGACGTCGACGGCGCGGATCTCCACCTTTCCATCGTATTGAGGCACAACCTCCTTGACCTTGGCGATGGCCTTCTCGAGCCCGGGGGCGCTGATGTCGGTCATGAGGACGGAGGCGCCTTCGCGCAGCATGAGGATAGTGGTCTCGAGACCGATGCCACTAGCGGAGCGACCGATTATTAGCTGTCTGTACATAGCTGTACCTAGCACTGAGAACACGTATACTCACCCGGCGGCACCGGTGACGATGGCGTTCTTTCCAGCGAGACGTCCAACCATTGTGTTCGAGTGTGTGTGTAGTAGTTACTGAGAGGGTGATTGAAGGGCAATTGATTATCGTGAAGATGGTGAGACTTGACCGGAGAAGAAAGAGGGACAGCCGCTTTATAGCATCAGCCGCGGCAGTACCCCTCAACTCGCCACGGGTTCTGGTTCTGGTGGCGGGGCTGCTATCTGCGACCGCCGCGCACCGGCGTCGGAGCCCGCGCGATAAGCGAGCGATAAGGGTGGGCCCGCGGTCCGGGACCGCGCTGTGAGCCTGTGAGCCTGTGAACCGAACCGCTGCACCGCTGTGGCCGCTCGGTGCGACGACCGCTTTCCATGGGCGGATGGCGGATGGCGGTGAGTTCTGGGGAATCGGCAGAAGTCGGCAGCAGTCGCGCTAACTAGTTAATGCATCTTTATTCTGGACATTGACTAATTATAGATCAACATGCATGGCTCGAGATACTGAACCCTTTTCTAATCTCTATACACTACTCAATCCAGCCACCCACAGGCAATATCCTCCCAATCTCGCAACCAAACACTCCTCCCCCCTCCAAACCACCCTCTTCCTCAGCAACAAATTCCCCGCCACGCCTCTCATCCAATCATTCCTATCCATGCTCCTCCTGCCTCAATACCCTCCCTCTCAACCACCTCCCTCCCTTCTCAGCAACATACTCCCTCACCCTCCCCATCATATCATTATTATTCCCCACAACCCCCATCTTCAACTCCAACTCCAATTCCACAGCCCTCACTCCCATCCCCTCACCCACCAATTCCAACCCCAGCCCAAGCCTCATTGCGCTACTCACCACCGCGACCGCCATAAAACCCCCACCACAGCATCCCCACAACAGACCGACAGAATACTATACCACTCCCGCGGGGACTTCAGTAGAAATAGTAGCTCGATGTATCTCCACGCATTCGAATCAAAAAAGGAATTCATTCCGTGGTGATGAGAGAGGTGTTCTTTATGTATGTGAGGTATTCAACCCCGACGTTGGCTACTTAGTATATCTTGGTGCGGCAGAATGAGCTTCTGCGGCATACACTGCAGGATGCCGATGAACAAGCCTTATTGTTCAGACTTGATCATGCACAGATGACGTTTCATCAAACACACCCCGGGGGTATCATTGGTGGCTAAGTATGCCTGTCGGGGAAATATCCGCTCGCGGAGGCAATTCCGTCTGCCAAGATGTTAGACTGCTGCTTTGTAGGATGGGGTAGCAGAGTCGTAGGGGTTCGCTGTTGATTCGAATAATGTTTCATGTAAGTTGGGTTAGTATGTGTGTTTACTGTATCCTACTACGCAAGCACGCAAGTACACAGATAATAGAGTAAAGTAAAGTAAATCGAAAACAAATCAATTCTCAATATCCGAAATCTCGCAACCAGCACCAGGCCAGTGCGTCAGCAATCATCAATCATCAAGTCGATAAACAACAATCCTAGTCTCCAGATGTCAATCCCCCCCCAATCATCCCCCTTCAGCAGCGTAGCAGTAGATCTGCATCTCAAGCCCCATACGCGCGAATCGTCTCCAAAAACAACTCATCCACCCACTTGCGCCCCCCCGCAACCGCATCCGCGACCTCCTTAACAACCTTCTTCTCAACTCCCATGGCCAGCATATCGGACACGCGATTCAGATTCTCCAGGATGCGCTTCACCTCATAAGTTTTTCCCAGGTGGGCGACTGGTTCGGTCTACACCACCATCACCACAGTTAGCAAACATCAACCCAGCCCCAACCCCATAACTATAACCCTCTCCACCCGCACCCCCACCCCCAACCAGGTAAAAAGGGTAATAAAACGCACCTTAGTCTTAATCAAATCCAACAAATTCTTCATAAACTCCGGATACGGCTGCCTCATCGTCTCAAGCACCTTCCTGCTATCCTTGTCATTAAGCGGCTCGACGGCATTCGCGGCCGAGATGACAGCATGGATGGATCTCTCGACGATGAGTTCGGCAGCCAGGCCCTCGTTGTACTGCTCCGGGGTGCCGTGGAAGGCCTGCACGCCGTGGTAGAAGTTGGTGTAGTCGGTAGAGAGGTGGGTGATGGCCGTGATGAGGGTGTCGAGGGGGGCTTTGTTGTTGGTGGGGAGTATGGGGTGGGCGTTGGTCGCGGGGAGGAGGAGGGCCGGGGTGGTGAGCAGGAAGGAGAGCGGGGTGGTCCACATGGTTGCGGCGATGAGGTTGAGGATGAGGAGGAGGGGCAGGAGGGGGGTGAGGAGAGATTTGGTGGTGCGGGGGAGGGACATGTTGTTTGGTGGTTGGTGTTGTTTTTGGCTGGTGGTTGGATTGGTAGGTAGGTTTGTGGAAGTTGGGATGGAAGGTGGTGGAGAGAGAGCGAGGGGGATGGGGGGGGGGACAGGTATTTATGTTCGAGGTGGGCGTGTAGGAAGCTGGGTCTCGCGCTGATGGTGATGAATGTGCTGTCTCGGTGCACTGCCCGGGTCTGGGACTGTTTATGGAAGGCAATTGTAGATTCCCTGCATTCGAAGGGCCTGGATTAGTTCGATGGGGCATGCAATGGAATCTAACAAAGATATGAATGCGTTGGAGAGATTATATACTCGGATTGGATGGTCTGCATATTAGCTTTCTTGTGTGAAACCGGGGTCGAAAGCTAGAATGTGGATGTGTTCACTCTGAAATGGGCCTGGGTCTGGGCCTGTCCCAAACAAGATCGCACGTATTCCATAATATAGTAAGTATAGCGTGGTACTGTGGAGTTGATGCAGTGTTACCTCGATAATCACCATACCTACCACATCTAACTATGTTTACGCCTGGTAAGATCTCAGATTTGGGCCATTACCCAGTTGGAGGTTTTTATTATTCATAATTAGAGGCTTATCCATGTCTTGTATTTCACGCTTTCATTCATACACTCAGATAGGTAGGTATTATCAAGCTTTACATAGTAGTGCGTAGGAGAAGGATACTATCGCGTAGACTGAGCTTTACTTCACTCTTCAGCTTCATCCTGTTACCTTATTATTACTATTCCTAGATAGATACTTGACCAGTGGTCCCAAACAAAACAGGCAATACATTCATTGTCTGCTTCTGATTATACCCAGTTCTCAGTAACTTTCCGCTCGTGGGGATCATTTTTTGGTAGATACGATACGACTGAATCCCATCCCAATTTCCGAGCTGTACTAGTAAAATTCAGATGAATCCGCTGTTGAACAAGTAGTGTGTCGAGAAGATTATATGAATATGAATATGAATGTGAAGCCTTCCTGGGTATTCATTTGGTACATCGTTCCATGGTAGAATCCAAAGTCTCACTTCGGATTTATCTCGGGCATCGATCCGATGCGGGACGTATCACTTGAATGGATGACTGGATGCGTTGATTAGCAGAGTGAAAATACCTTGGTTTACAGTACGATGTGATAAACAGACCAACAGCATCAAGATAATTAAGATATCTTGAAGGTACCCCTTTAGGAGGAATGACTGGTAGCAGATAAATTAAACACACGATCTGCTCATCTCAACTACAATACAAAATAAATACAAAATCTACTCTCACTCTCACTCTCCCTACGCCCCCAAACCAATGTAAACTGCACTAATACAAGCTCGCGCACTCCCAGTTCTCCGGCCCAAAGACCTCCCCGCCGCCCTTATACTTCACCTGCTGCGGGAACAGACAAATCGGACGGTGCTCCTCGACATAATCCAGCGTACATTCATCATGGAACTTAGTCCCAACAAGATATGTCGAGACAGTACCATTCTCGGCCCAGCCAATCATCGCAAGCAAGGCATCATGCTTCCCATCATTGAACTCCTGCTCATGTAAATAGTCACCGGTACCATCGGTGCCGATGGTCGACGCCTGCGACGACCCGCCATTATACCAAGGCGCTACCATATTCGACAGGATGTTTCTGCATTACTCCATCCCTGGAATACGATTAAAACGATAGAAGTCATCTACGTCAATGCCCTTCTCTGTCAAAGTCCGCTGCACGGGCTTGTAGAAGGACACGCTGCTGCCGGACTTTGGTCTGCTTCTATCCGGTCGTTGTAGTGTGGTGCAGTGTGTCGATTTGCGCGGAGTTCAGGCAGGAGCTGCCCGACGAGGCAGAGGTGGAAATTTGATTTGCAGATCATGGCTTCCATGTTCAGTTCGCAGCGGCGTGGGTTACTAATGATGTTATTGGTAATCTGTTGGGGGTCTGATGCGGGTTGGTGAGGTGATGGATGATGGGTGATGGAAGAGGATTTTCTCCGTGAGCTTGTAAACAGCGGCCCCATCTATCTCAGCTGCCATTGCCAACCCATGGTGTGCACTGCACATCCGCTGTCCAGCTCCACAGGCCTACGACGACCCGATGAAACCGCGAAGCCATGAAACGTCTGCCTGGTGAGAGTGACGCGTCCACGGGCGACGCATGTCAGGTGGGTGCCCATCCCAATATGAATAGATTGAGGAGGGGCGAGATAAGCCTGAAGAATGAAGAAGCAGATGCCAGATGCCAAGCAGTGGCAGCAAAACAAGCTCCGATCTCCGATGCGCTGATGTTCGTTTGGGATGTGGCCGAGGCTGCGACAGAATGGGCGGGCCAATGGGTCCGGGTCCTGGAAAGGGTCAAGGGTCTTTGGCAAGGCTGCACGAACGTCAGGAAACGCGCGGTCTGCTCGCTAAGGTCCGCACTCCGTCGGAGGTGGCATGCTGTCCGTCCGGGGCATGATGCATGATGCCCTAGAGACAGCGGGTGAGCTGTCGATCGCGATGGATTGCGCAGACGGGGGAGGAGTGCGGGTATATAAGAGGCCTCACGCAGAGGACTGGGATACAACCTGCTCTGCACTTGTTTTTGTATCTTATCCATCTTGCTTGGAATTTCGTGCATCCGTATACATACCATCATGCGCTGGAACCTGTGGCTGCCCATGGTGGCCTCGCTAGCGGGCGCAGTGCCCACCCGCACCAGCGCGGAGGCCTCATCCACGATGCCCTCCCTCCGTCGCACTCGACTACTGCGCCGTCGTGGCCGCCGTGGGCAACGACACCCTGGGCTTCTACCGCTACCAGAACATCCGCTTTGCCGCCGGTGGAGACGGAGGTCAACGACGGTCACATCGTGTCCGAGTCGATCGACTGCAGCACCAGCGAGGACTGCCTGTTCCTGGACATCTGGGCCCCGGCCAACAGCACCGGCACGAAGCTCCCCGTGCTGATGTACACCTTCTGCGGCGGCTTCACCCATGGCAGCAAGATCCAGAACACCCCCGAGGGGCTGTATGACCTCTCCAAGGACTTCATCTTCGTGGCCGCCAACTACCCTGGCCAACGGGCCGACTCTGGAGCACGAGGGAGGCAACGCCAACACCGCCGTCTGGGACGTCACCCAGGCTCTCGAATGGGTGCAGAAGTACATCGGCGCCTTTGGCGGTGACCCGGATGCCGTCACCCTCGCGGGCTTCTCCGCGGGTGCCTCGCAGGTCATGTTCCAAATGACGGTACGTTTCCCTCCGAGACATGCATTCCGACCCCCGAACTGAACATCTTCAGCGATTCAGCGGCCGGGCGCCGCAGCTCTTCGACCGCGCCTACATCATGTCGCCCGGCTACGTGCCCGGCGCGGGCCACCACCAGGCCGAGGTAATTCATTCCTCCCTCCCCTCTCCTCTCCTCCCAGCCCATCTTTGACGCGTCCCAGGCCTACTGGCAAAATGTTTCCACCGCAGCCGGATGCCCCGGTGGTGACATCACCTGCATGCGCTCGGTCAACTTCACCTCGCTGTTGACCACTGCCAGCGACGTGGCCAGCGAATACAACTACCAGCTGCAGCCCCGCGTGGACGGCAACATCGTCGCGGACACCTACGAGGCCCAGCTGTACCAGAAGCGGTTCAACTTCACCGGGCCGGTGGTGATCTCGCACGAGCGCCACGAGGAGAACAGCCAGGACGACACCTCGATCACCACGGCGGCGGACATCGCCGCGGAGCTGCGCATGTAGTTCCCGGCCATCACCGACGACGTGATCGCCGAGATCCTCAAGCTGTATCCGGCCCACCGCTACCCTGACGAGGGCTACCGGCTGTCCGACATCCGCCAGAGCTTCGACTTGACGGGCAAGGACTTGGCCCTGACCCAGGCGCTGCACGACGAGACGTGGAACTCCATCGTCAATCAGGACGACGCCACCCACGGCACCGACCAATACTACTACTTCTACAGCACCTACAGTACCGTCCCGGTCAATGGCCTCGGATCCTCGACGAGCGTCAATGTGACTGTCGCGGTACGTCCTCTCTTCTTCTTCTTCTTCTTCTTCTTCTTCTTCCCATATTTCCTTATCCAAAAGCTCATCCCTGCAGCGCCAAATGCAAAAATACCCCCTCTCGTTCGTCCTATCCGGCAACCCCAACACCCTCTGGCCCAACGACAAGATCCACTGGCCCAAGTACGGCAACAAGACCAACACCCTCTCCTTCAACGCCACCTTGTCGATCACCACGGACGACCTGGCCAACGACAAGAGCGTGTTCTGGAACAAGGCGCTGTGGTATTAGTGGACTGGAGCGAGACTTTTCTTGAACAGACCACTCTGCTCTAGCCGGATCGGAAATCCCGATAAGAGTGAAAGCAGCGTATCACAACACTCTGCAGGCGTCGTAGACTAGTCGTTACAACATTAGTATCACAATCCTAATCAATCCACTCTGAACGACTCCGAAGACTCCAGCTGTAAATCCAAATCCACCGTCCCGTGCCCTTCCTACCTAGTCTGCAGCCACTAGTGTGTATACAGTACTAAGTAGATAGGTACCTTGCAGTAGCAAGCTACTATTTCGTCTAAACCTTTACCCACTCATTCTCCCATCAGCAACAACCTCAAACCAAATCTCCACAAGGGTCTCCGTCGACAGCCAAGTCACGCCGCGTCACGCCCCACACAATTCCGATACGGCTTAGCACGCCAACCACCCCCCCCCCCCCCCCCCCCCCTCCTCACTTCCTACTCCTCATCACTTCCCACTCCTCATCACGTAGAGGCTCTTCCCCAGCCGACACCGGAAATTCAAGACGAGCTGTCCCTACTCCCTTCCGTGTCAGGAGTGGGTGATGATAAATAGTTATAGCATTCGCGGTGCTTGAAACTTACTTTTACCGGAATACGGGACGGCAAACACTCAACAAGCCAGCACCGATCCAAATCCCGGCGGGAATCCTGGAAGTTGAAGAAATGTTAAAATTGTTGTCGGGAAGACTTCGGGCAGAATACCCTTTCCAAGATAATGGGATAAAATGCACGCGAATCCTACGAAGTGCGTCAAAGCAGCACCGGCAGTAGCTGGACTAGGTAGCACGATGTAAAAATGACAGATTTGAGATATATGGTGTGGATATATATTTGACCAGCATACACTTTAGGCATGAGAAGTAGTAATAACAATATGTATCTTGATATGGAGGTCTGCAGCTTCTCGCATAACCTCTACACAAACCCGGTGGTCAAATCCAACCGTATCGGGAACTAGACGTGTGTCGGGCTATGTGGTAGGGACTAGCTATACCAATATGAGGGGAGAAAATCAATCTGCCTACCTGATGCAAATGTTCGATATAGCTCCCTTTGAGAAAGAAACTGGTACATACGACCACAGGGTGTGGAGAACAGGGCTTCCCGTCCGCTCAGCCGTACTTAAGCCACCTATTGAACGCGGCCGAGTAGGATATAAGCCCTTTCTCAGTTACTGTTTTATAGATAAGTAATACTAAGATAAAGAATAAGTACAGGTAATTTAGATAATACTATTCAGAGTATAGGTAAGCAGGATAAGCAGAATAAATAAATAGATAAATAATTAAGTAATTAAGTAGACCAGCCAGGTAATTAAGTAAGAAAATTTTAGAAATTAAATAAAGTATTTAATCTAATTATCTATTTCTCTTTTTCTATTTAATATACTTATATTTAGTAAATAATTTAAAAAGTAATACTATATAGAAAATCAGTATATTATATAATAATAAATCAAGTTTTTTTAAAAAGGATCAGAAATAGAGAAAAATTAAAAAACTCTAAAAAATTAGTAAATTATATAATTTTATTACTAAGTACTAATAAATTATAAAATAAAAAGAGAATAAGATATATTATAAAAAAAAAACTCTAGTTACTAATAAAAAATATAACAGAGCTGTTAAGAATTAAAAAATATAAATAATAAAATACTCTTTTACTGTATATATAAATATTACTAATCCTAGTCCAGATAAATAATAATTTAAAGTAAATTTAAAGATAGATATTTTTTTAAAATAAAGCTAGATTCTTCTAGTTAGATTTTAAAGCTCTTTTTTAAGAGTTTTATTTATTTATATAAAAAAAACCTATTCTTTTAATATAATATAAATTATAATTTATCTTATTTTATTACTAAATAAAAAAAAAAATTTTTGAAAATTATTCTGAAAAATATTAAAAATAATATTTATAATATATATTCTAGATAGATATCTTCTCTTTTTTAAATTATAATATTTACTAACTATATTTAAAGTATATTTATAATAAATTAATACTAAAGTATAGACTTAAAATAAAATATTAGAAAAAGTTTTATATTATAGTAATAAATCTTAATCTTCTTTTTAAATAATTATTTTAAGATAATAATTATAATTATATTTATAAAAAAGCTTAATTCTAAGATATTTTTATTTTATTATTTTTTTCAGGCTCCAGAGCTAGAGTCAGGGTTATTATTAAGTTAAATTTATATAAAAATACTAATAAGTATTTTTACTATAAGATATATTAGATTTCTATATTTATAAATCCTATTAAAGAAGCTAATTATTTAAATAAAAAATATCTTATTTTTAATATCTAATATAAAAATAATAAAATTAAAAGATAGATTACTATAGATTCTAAATTTATAATAAATTACTGATATAATAATAAAATAGTTATATAAGTTCCTGCTCTAGATATTACTATTATTAATACTGATAATTTTAGCCTGAAGAACTGGATTATAGAGTAAAAAATATTTAGTAGAAACTTTATATTTTATATTATAATTACAGATATAGCTGACTAAATTTTTAAAAATATTTATAATATTAATAAATTATTATTAAAAATTCTATTTAAGAGTAGGGAATCTTAAATATTTAAATAAAAGAATTATATATAATCTTTACCAGTTCTCTGTATAGTTATTCTAAATAAACTATATTCTAGTTATATTCTAATATTCTTCTTAATTTAGAATAATCTAAATTTTTTTATCTGATAAGAATATTTCTAAGACCTGTTATAAATCTATAGAATTAGAGATTAAATAATAATTATAATTAACTGTATATAATATTCTTATATACTATAATATATTTTACTGATTATTTTATTATAGTAAAGATATCTTAAGCTATATATAGTTAAGTATTAGATTATATAAACCTAGATACTTACTTTAAGTACTAATTAAAATTTAAATATACTGATATTTAAATATATTTTTAGAATCTAAAGTCTGACTATAAATATTTTAATATAAAGAAAAATATAATATATTATTATAATCTAAATACTCTTCAGAAACTTAATACTGCTATTATTATTAATTTTAAAAATAATAAAAAAATTAAAGATCTATATACAGAGATTAAAATTCTAATAAAAAAAATTAATAATAAGCTAAATAAGCAGCAGAATCTTATAAGTAAATAAAAAATTATATAATAAAGTAGTAAAAAAATAATATAGTAAAATTAAAAATTTTATTTAAAATTAGTAAAAATTCTTTTATAATAAAGATATTATAAAAAAGAAATTTACTGAATATAATTTAATATATTTATTTTTAATCTACTGAAAATATATATCAGAAAAAAATAAATTATAAAATAATTTATTTAATAAAATAATAATTAACAGTAAAACTAGAAGATAATATATATTAGATATAGTAGTTATCTATATATCTAAAAAAAGAGTAATATATTATTCCGGTAAATTACTAATTAATAGAAGATATTTAGTTTATTTAAAAAATATATTAAGATTTATTTCAGATTTTTTATATCTATATTTTAATACTGATTCCTGCAGTTTTAAGATTTAAGATTACTCTAAATATATATTTTAATATAAAAAGAAATTATTAAATACAGTACTATATTAATAAATTTATAAAAATAGAAAAAGAGTTTATTATTATATTAATTAAGTGTTTTTAGAATAATATTTTCTATATATTAAGTAATTTTATATTAAGTCTGAATAGCAGGATTATTATTACTTTTATCTAAAAAAGAATCTTCAGCTGTATTACAGTTTATTATAATTCTGTTATATATTAGTTTTACCAGAGCTCTATCCTTTCTGTCTGGATAATTAGAGTATACAGTCTGAATACAGATTTAAGTAATAGCGTGAAAAGACTACTCTGATTAATTATATTAATAATAAATACTTATTAAAAATAAATAAGAAAAAGCTTATTATATATTCTTATCTATTTTATAAAAATAAGATATATTCTTTTACTTTAGAACTTTAATACCAGTTTTATAATATTTACTTAATTAAAGAGTCTTACTGTAATTATATTAGTAAAAAATAAAAATAAATATTTTAAAATAATATAAAAAAAAAGTTTATTATTAAAAAGTAATTATCTAGTTATACTATTTATAATAATTAAACTGGAACAGTTTATAAAGTTAGTTTTTAATCAGAATAGGATTCTTTAAGATTATAAAAAAACAGTCTAAAAAATAATTATTATAAAATTTAATCTTTATTTATATTTAATATAACTATTTTTTTTTAAAAAGCTATAATATTCTTCTGATAATCTTTATCTATCTTGATCTTCTTAAATTAACTCAGAGGAAATTTATAAAAATCTATCTATACTAATCAGTATATATTAATAGAACTTTGTCTTGAAATGTCTCAGAAGGGTGATAATAAACAGGGCATTATATAAGTATTTTCGAGCTTGCGGGTGCTCACTCACTGCATTACATGGGGGTAGTTAAGTAAAAGGGATCATGTTCGTTGTAGTCTTTCAGGCAGTTTTGTAAAATCCAGTGTCTCACAGTATAGCAAGCCACAACAGTCATAAATATCAAGAGTATTGATATTCTAAACTAACAAGTAGTTTTCATATAGTGGTTATTGTAAAAATAGCGACATGCTCTACTTCCAGAAGGGTACCTGGCTTAAAACAGGATCTTTTACTGGTCTGATAGTATAAGGAATTAAAGTATCTATTAACAAATACTCAGAGTTTCAGCATATAGTCCATTTCATAAGAAACATTTAGTGGTTCGGCTTTCGCGCAACAGAACCTTTGAAAATAGTTATTAGGTAAAGAATATGAGCCTATATTCAAGCCAGCTCCTAGCCAAGGAGATAATATATAACTTACTGTATTATTATAATTATTTTACTCTGGTTCTATTTAGAAAGTTCTTAAACTTTCTCCAACCAGATGCAGCTGTAAGTAAATCCTTTCTTCAGATAGCGCGGTCACTTTATAACTAATTAGCTAAAGTCTATTAGTAGCAGCAGCAGTATAAAGTATATTATAAGATAATCTGAGTAGAGGTTCAGAAGAAAAGACAGCCAGGAATAGATTAAGATAAATATAAGTGGTATTAAGTAGGTAGTCTGTTCTATATTATATTAGATAAGGTCTTTCTATAATCCTAAATAATAGAACTACTGGTAATAGTAATCAGATTATATAAATAATATAATTAGTTAAGAAGAGAAAGACTATAAGTACAGTATAAAAACTCTTCAGCCAGTCTTTTTATCGAGAAAAATTACTTTTAAATCTATCTTTTACCCCTAATCTTAACTTTCTATATACTTAATAGAAGTCTCTAGCTTTCAGGTCTATTATAAAATAGTAGATAAGCTATATACTTTTATTACTGTAGTTTTATTAGTAGACAGCCTGGATATTTAGTACAGGTTCGCAAATATATAATAGTATTATAACTATTATAACTACAATATTATTATCCTCTAGAAAATATTAATATTATAAATAAAAGCAGTACTAGAAGCATCTTAAGCAGTTACAGTACTAGTAGATATACTGTAAGCCCCTGGGGCGCTGCAAGCAATATAAGTATATATACTATAAATTCTATAAGCAGAAATATATATATTACAAGCAGAAGCGGAAATACTGCAAGATCTATAAAAACTAGAAGAATAACAGAAATTAAAATCAGTTCAAGCCCAGTAAGTATAATAAAGATTAGAAAAAGTACTACCAGTATATCACCAGTAAGTAATAAAAGTATAGTAAGTATAAAGATTTTAATAACTATAATAAATAGTATAAATATAGTAAGTAAACCAGGTACAGTAAAAGGAGCCGGATATAATAACTTATTTTAATATATAGCTTACTAAATTATTAGCTACTATTCTTAAGACTTTTTATAAAAAAAGAAATAATTTAAAAATTATCTTTTTATTATTTACTAATACTGGAAAAATTTATTTTAATTTTATCAGAGATAAGTACTCTTACTTATTAAAAACTAAGATATTAAAATATCTTAAATCTTTTAATTTTATATTTAAAAATAATAATTAAATTATACATCCTGATCTGTAGTATTAAAATACTCTATATTAAGATAAAAATATATTTATTTTATAAACTAGATTAATTTAGATTAAGTTACAGTCTTTTAAAGATTTAAATTCTTATTTTATTAATTTATTTATTATTCTAATATTTTATTATTAATTATTCTATTTTTAATAGCTTATAATCAGTTAGTTATTAATATAAAATTAGTTAAAAAGATCTGCCTATATCTACTATATCTTATTCTAGACTAACAGATATTAAGTTCTTCTGATTATACTATATTCTGAATATTTAAACTATTTTATTTTTTAAAAGTAGACTTAACTTCTTTTTAATCTAAGACTAGTCTCTAGATTTAATATTTTCAGTTTATTTCTAATTTATATAGAATTCTTAGAGTATATATATTAATTATATAAAGAAGCTTCAGTATTTATATTTTAATAATTAATTTAATAATTTTTTTATTATTTAATTATCTCTAAAAATATAGCTATTAATAAATTCTCTAACTTTTAATTCTAATAATATTTCTTATAAATTAGACTTACCAGATTAGTTTTACTAAGTCTTAGTTAATATTTAAATTATATTAGGGCTGGCTTCTTCCTGCTTGACTTCGGGAGAGTTAAATTAAAATAACTTATATCTTAAATAAAAAATAATTATAGTCTAGTCTTATAATAAACTTTTATTTATAAAAGATATAATAATATTTACTTTAACCAGCAAGCTTATAATTAAAAAATTATTATAATATTACAGTGTAATAGCTAACTATCTAAAAAAGATTAATTATAATATAAAATTAAGTTATTATTATAATAAGTATTCCTGACTTAAAAAAATAAATATTATATTATATTAATATACTGGTTTTCTATATTAGAAATTTATTATAAAATAGTAAGTATAGTTATTTTATATAAGATAAGATTTCTAATACTATAAATATAATTAATAACAGAATTTATAGTAATATATATTATTATAACAGGCTGCTTACTTACAGTACTTTTTTTTATTTATATAATCTTTTTATTTCTAAGTATATCTGTAAATATTTTATTCTTTAAAATAAAATATTTAATATATTTATATTTATCAGGTTATTATAAGCTGTAATATTTCTAGGTTTTTTATATAATATCTTCTAAAATATATATATAAAGTATATTAAGATATTCCAGTTATAGATTCTTCTAAAACTTAATAAAAATTCTCAGATAAAATTATTATTTATAAATAAGATTATTAGATCTTCTATAAAAATATCTGCTTGATAAATAGTAGTAAATTTTAATCTAAAAATATAATATAATTTATTTAAAAACTTTAGATTTTTTATAAGCTTATCTATTAATATAATAATAATCTGTTTACTTCTGTATAGTATAGTAACTAGCCTGTATATAATTTTTTCCAGGTTCTAATATAAAAAAATACTGACTATCTATTCTAAGCTAAGATTTAAAATTATAAATATTTTTAAAAATACTTTCTAAAAAATAATATCTAAGTAAAATCAGCAGCTAACTATAATTATAATAAACTTAGATTTATAGCAGTTAATAAAATCTTTATTATTAGATATATATAGAAGATCAGCTACTGTATTATATTAGATAAATAAAATATTTATATATAAGATATACCAGATAAAAATATAATAAAATAAAAGATTAATTAAGTTTTTAAATAGAAGTCTGAGCTGGAGTATAAATATAAATAAATATAATTTATTAAAAATAATTACTGATAGTTATAAGATATTAGAATTAACTTTTTAGTTCTTAATTTATTATTTTATCTATACCAGCAGGTTTTACTTTATTAAGATTAGATATTAAAGCTGTTATATCTTTATACTTATATAAGTAATCCAGATTTAAATATTAGAGATTTAATATTTATATAAAAAGTACAGAAAAGATAGAAATATTATAAAAAAGACTAAGAATAATATAGTTTAAATATAGTTAAGCTTATTTTTAAATAGTCTTTATATTTATATTAATAAATATATTATTATATTTATTTTACTATAATTTTATTTTTAGATACTTTTTTAAACAGAGTTTATATTTCTTAATAAATAATAAACAGTATTCTCTTTATAGTTTTATAAAGAAAGAATAATATAGAATAATATTATTAGAAATTTAGTATTTAAAAAATAAATTTAATAAATTCTGAAACTATCTCTGAATCTAATATATTTATTTAAAAAATAAATCTTTTTAGTTCTAGTTTAGTATAAATATAAATTATTATCTATTTCTTATTTTTAAAATAAATTTAGAAAGAATTAAATTTTATATATATTTATATTCTATAATTCTTTTAATATTATATTTAATATAATAAATATAGTAAAATTACTTTATTCTATATTTAATATATAAGAATTATATCTCAGAATCTGGATATAATTATAAATATACTCTAGTTATTATCTTTTATATATATTATTCTATCTTAATTTATTTTATTTAAAATCCTGGCTATATAAATTCTATTTTAGTTAATATTCAGACTAGTTTTCTAAATTAAGATTATTTCTAAAAATCCAGTCTACTGATAAGATATATTCTCAGATAATATTCTTAACTAAATATATTATAGATTAGTTACAGATTATATATATTAAAGATTAAATTTTAGAAAAAATTAATAAATCTTTAGAATTTAAAATAAATTTCTAAAAGAATTAAAAAATCTGAAGTATTAGAATTTATAATATATAGTATAAAGGATTTTTTAAACTCAGTAATAATAATTCAGAATTTCTGAAATAATTAGTTTTTTTTACTTCCTATAATTATAGTAGTATTATTTTATATCTAGAAAGACTATTAATCTATAATATACTTTAGTCTAGCTGTATTACTACTTATAGTATTACTAACCAGAGACCTCTACTAGTCTAAATATATTATTAGTATAATATAAATAGAATTAAATATTAATTATAATAATATTAATAACTAAGATATATAAAATCCTATATATCTATATTCTAACTTAGTATTAAATCTTTAAAAAAAAGATATTTATATTTTTAATCTCTTACTAATTAAATACTTATATATAAATTAAGATTAAGCTTCTAAAAAATATTAAATTAATTATTTAGTCAGTCTCTAGAAATTATAGAATAATATTCTTTTTAATAGTATTACTAATTACTACAGAAATTATTATAATTTATTTAATTTAATAAGAAAGTATTCTTATATATTAATACTTATCAGAATAAGATTAGCAGATATTAAAAGTCTAAAAAAAATATAATTAAAAAAAATATATTATAATATAATTAAATTTAATTATTTATTAAGTTAGTTATAGTACAGTTTCCTGAAACTGTTTTTTATAATAATATAATTAAATTAATATATATAATATCTTAGATCTGCTATAGTAATATAAGTTAAGAATTATCAGTAGCCTCTGTTATATATCTTATATAATTATATAATTTCTTTCTTTATTTTAATCTTTTTATAAAATAATTTTATAATAAATAGATAAATTACTGATATTTAATAAACTTCTAAATCTTAAGTAAGTATACTTCCAGTATAACAGAAATTCTGCTTATTTATATAAATTTATCCGGTAGTATTCTTTTTAGATAAGTCTATTTATATTTTAATAATTATTTTTATTTAAATAGCTTATTAAAAAGAAGTAATTTATATTAAGATTATTATAATATATTATATTATTATAGTATATAGCCAGATATATATTATTAATTATATTTAATTATTATAAGACTATTACTTAAAATATAAGTTTTAAAGTCTGGATAATATTACTTTAAATAATCTAATATAGCTCTATCAGAATTAAAACTTTAATAATTATTTATAAATTATATATATTTAAAATAATACTAAATATAATTATAGTTATCTATAATTTCTGGTTAACCAGGCCTTCTGATAAAATAGGCGTAGTAGTACTTATATATATATTTAATAAGATCAGCTTTACTTTTAAAAATACTACTATATTCTATATAAATAAAGATACTTATATTTAAATATATATTTAAGCTTTTAATAAGATATTTTAATATATTAATCTAAGTTATTTTTATTTAATATAATAAATAGAATATTTTAACAGGTTCTAACAGAGATCTTATTATATAATATTAATAAGATATTATTAAAGACTAATTAACAGTACTTCTAAGAAAAGTAGAATATTACTATTCTTACTAATTTTAATTTTAAAAATATAGAAAAAAAAAATACTCTACTATTCTTTACTCTGTATTATTTTTTATAATAAATTATAAGAATAAAGAAGATTTAATCTACTAATATAGTATTAAAAATTATTCTTTATAATAGAAGTTTTTATTTATTATAAAAAGAATACTATTTTTTTAACTTTATTCTTCAGATTCTGAAATATATAGTTAAAGATAATATAATTATATTATCTCTTATATTTATATTTATTAAGACTGAATATTCTGATAGAGTCTGTAATAAAATATATATCTTATATATTCTGATTTACAGTAATAAGTCTGGTCTATATATTTACTAAAGATATTAAAAAAGTTTTATAAATTTTTTAATATTAAAAAAATAATCTAAATCTGCAGTCAGTTCTATATTAATATATAACAGTCTGGATATCAGATTATATAGAGTAGTATATCCTGTAACTTAGTATAGAGCTGGGCAGATTAATATAGAATACTGATATTAACTACAGCTATAAAACTGCTGATAATTTATAATAAAAAATAGTATTTATAGTCTTAAAAATTAAGCTAAACCTGAAGTTAGTATATAAAGGGTATAACTGCTATATATATCTATTATATTATTTAGAATAAAGAATAAGTTATTATCTTAATACTGCTATCTTCTAAGTAATCTAATCTTTTTAGAAAATCTAACTATCAGATTATAAAAAAGTTAATTTTAATAGAAAAGTTAGAGCTAAAAATCTTAGATATTAAAATATTATATCTAATTATATCCGGTACTGAAGAATTTTACTACTAGATATAACTGAATAATAAGATACTCTTTTAGTATAAATATTTTAGATATTTTTATCCAGTTATAAACTGGCAGTATACTATTAAAAACTGAATATTACTATAAATTTAATAAGTAAAATATATATAAGACTATAGTAACTCTCTTTTTAGATAAGATCTATATTTTAACTGAGTAACTGAACTGGATAGTTATATTCTTTTATATTATAGTATAATAAGATAAGATTTTAAAAAATAATTTATTTATAGCTAGTCAAGTCTGTCTTATAAAAAAGAATTTAAAATATCCAGCAGTATAGTTTAAATATAAGAATTATTAATTTAATTTATAATTTAATAAAAGAGTTAAAAATCTTAATCTATTATATAATAAATACTAAATATTATATAAAAAGAGTTCAGAAATATAAAAATAAATAATTTAAAAAATAAACTTACTGTACTTAGTAGATAAATAGTATTATATTATAATAAATATTTTCTATTATTTTAGATAATTAGTATTAATTAGAATATATAATATAACTAATTTACTCTAGTAATATAATAATAAATAGATTATTCTTAAAATCTAATAATCTAAATTCCTGATATTTTCAAGCTCTAAATAACTTAAACTGATTTAAAAATAATTATATATACCGAAAAATTCTATTATAAATTATAACTTTATTATTTTTTATTTTTTATATTATTTTTAAATTAGAATTATTAAAATTTTTTAAAAGATTATATTTCGCCTAAGTTTTATATAGACTTATACTTATATTTTAAGATTAATAAAGTAATTCTGGAGAGTAGTAGATAGATATAATATATATATAAGATATTTATAAAATATTAGTTAGTTTATACTACTAAATTTATAGAGAGTTATTATATTATTAAATTATTCTTATAAATAAATATAGTAATAAAACTAGTATCAGTAATATTCTTAGTTATTATATATCTGTACTATAGATAATTACAGATATATAAGATAGATCAGACTAGTATATTATCTAAGTTATTATTATTCAACCGGTAAAAAAAGTTTTAAAAATTCTTATAAAATTTAAAAAAATTTTGAAAATCTTTAAAATAAGATAGTTAACCGGCTGGCTAAAAATACAGTAGATATAATAAAAATATATTTTTTTAAATATCTCTTCTTATAGAAGATAAAATATTTATATATAAAAATCTATTAATAATAAGAATAAGAATAGAAGACTATAAAAAATAAAAATATTTATAAAAGATTAAATAAGATCTACAGGCAGGTCTCAGTAGATAAAATATACTATAAAAAGTCCTGCTAGACTGCAGTATTCTCAGACTAGTGCTGGATTTTAAAATTATATACTATAAGAGTAGTAAAGTAAAACTCTAGTTACTAATTAATATAGATTTTAATAAGACTCTAATTCTGTCAGAAAAGTAATAGTTTATATTAAATAAATATATAAAAAATAAAATAGTAAATTTATATATATTATTTAAAGTAACAGGCTAATATATAAAATATTATTATTATTCCTATATAATCTTTTATATATATATTTTAGTTTATTAATATTATAATAAATAAAATAGAGTTTTAATATTTAAGACTCCTCTTCTACTTAGCAGTATAAGACTAGAAAAAACTAGGATTTATTTAAAGCCGGTAATATATAAATATAAGTATATTATAGTATTTTATAGTTCTGTTTATAAAATTATATATTTAAATAAAGATTTAATATAATAAATTATTTTTTAAGAGTTGATCTTTATCTGTATATTATATATTAAAGTTTTAAATTATAAAGATATTAAATTACTTTTTTTTATAAAAAATATATAAAAGTCTGAAACTGTAAGATATAAAAATATTTAATATATTTTATCTATAGATAGAATTAGTAAAGTTTATAAAAGCTGTATTACTTTAGTAATAGGGTTCAGTCTAAGCCTGCAGCTCTAGGGAGTCAGAGAAATAATTCTTTATAGTAATAAATATAAATATAAGAATAGTATTAAAATATATTAAAATAATTATATTTAATAATTTATAGTATACTTATAAATAAATTATTTATTTTACTAATATCAGCTTTAATTATAATTATAATACTGAGAATAATGGTTATAATAGTTAGAAACTGTATATCTAATAAATAGGAGTCTTTATAAAAATATTTAAATAAGTATTTTATATAAAAGTCAGATTTGAGTACTTCTTATAAATATAATAAAGAATAAATTATTTTTTATTTACTAATTTTAATTTCTAAATAAGCTGCAAGCTGAAAAAAGAACAGTAACCCTGAACTAATTTTATATATTAATAGGCTTTATCTACTGAAGATTCTCTAGTTTAATAGATTTTAAAATAAGTATTATTACTAGTCCTGAAAAATTAGCTTGTAGATATTAATTATATAAAATTATAATAAAATAAATATATAATAAATAATCTATAAATATTTTAAATTTTATTTATATATTATATAGTAGCTGAAGATTATTATAGAAAGTTTTCTTAATATATAATTTAATATTTTTAAAACTTTTAAAAAATATAAACTAATAATAAAATCTTTCTTTCCTGAAACCTTTTAAATAGAAGATTTAAGAAAAGATTTTAAGAAAACTAAAATTAAAAAAAATTAAAAACTATTTTATAACTTATCAGGAATAAACTAATAAAGTTTATTTTAAATATAAACTCAGTAAAACTCTGCTATTATCTCTTAATTATATTTTTATTTTATTTTAAGAAGCTTTTTAAATTTATAGATAATAAATAAATCTAGTAAAACTAAGATAATAAAAATAATAATTATTATTACTATAAAAGTTATAATAAATCAGCTATCTTTCTAAATTATATAAATATTAATTAAAATTATAATTAAATTAGATATAATATTTAAAAGAATAGATCTAGTTCTGATATAAATTATAAGATTTTATAAATTAAATAATCTTATAGTATATAAAAAATTAGTTAAAAAGCTAGATATAATTATTTCTTTTTTTTTATATAAATTATATTATAATAAAAGTTCCTGAAATAAGAAAAAATCCGGTAATAGTAAGTAAGAAAGAATTCTAGATTATATTAAGAATCTTTTAATTTATAATAATTATTTTTAAATTATTTTCCAGTATTTAAGAATTCTGAAAAGAAGTAAAAATTTCTAGTAAAATAAGATATCTTATTAGAAATATCCAGTTAGTACTATTAGTAAAAATATTATAAAATTATAAAATAAAATTAAATTTAAAAAATATTTTTATATACTGTATCTTAATAGTATATATAATATTATTTTATTATAAGAAATATCTATTATTTAAGATTATTAATATTTATAAAAGTTTTATTTTTATCTGAAAAATATATATTAATAGTAAAAATAAAACAGAATTATTAAAGTTTTTTATATAATAATCCTGGAGACCTGTAAAAGAAAAATAAATAAGACTATTAAAAATTTTTTAATTATAAGATAAATTAAAAAAAGATTTTTAAATAAGTATACTAATTAAATTAAGAATATAAAATATATAGATATTTTAATTTAAATATAACTCCAGTAATTTATTAGATTTAAATATTTTTTAATTATAAATTTTTAATTTTATATTTTTTATATTCTATAAAACCTGTATTAATTATATATATAATAGTATTTATATATTATTAGTTACTAGAACTTATATCTATCTATTTTAATTGATATCTCTAGTCTTTATATAATTTATCTATAACAAATCTATCTAGAGTCTAGTTCTTATTTTTATTCTAAAGTAATCTTATATAAAATATAAATAGGATAAAAATACTATAAAACTACTGATACCTATAAAAAAGAATACTTTATTATATAATTAAATAAATAAAATAATTAGATAAATAAAACTAGATTATTAGAATAAATATTTATCTAAAGAAGCTTATCTATAATTATTATAACTGGAGCTCCAGTAAAGTCTTCTGTAAGAAGATTAATTATATTATAAATACTAATAGTCTTCTTATTATTAAATAGATATTAAGCTAAATAATATATAATCTAAATATTTTATATTTTCTCCAGTAAGTTCAGCTTCTGAAAAAACTATTTATCTATTCCAGCTGTAATATTTAGTTTTTATTAAAAAAAAATTAGATTAAGAATTTTTACTAATTTTAATTTTTTTTATATTTATAATAAGGATTTTTAATAGTAATAAGCTACTATAGTATATATCTAACTTTTTATATATATAATATAAATTAAGAAGAACCTGAAGTATATTAATAATTAATAATTATTTAGAAAACAGATAGCTAGATTTATTATTTTATATATTATAATAATTTTTATCTTATTTAAATAAAAGACAGGTAACAGATAAAAAATCTTAACTAAAATTAAATCCTACTAATTATATATAAAGTAAGTACTTTTTTTCAGAAAAAATATTTTCTGAATTTTTAATAAATTTAGATATAAAAATTATTTTAAATACTATATAGAAATTTTTTTTTTTTTTAATTTATACTGGCTGACAAACTCTATAGAAATATTTTTATAAAACTTAATTATATTAATCTTATTTTAAGACAGGTTTAAACTAATAAATATTCAGCTTATTTAATTATAGAAAGAATTATAATAAATAAACTTATTTTTTATTTATAACTAAATAAATAAAAAAGTTAAATAAAAATAAGAAATATACTAATTTATAGATAATTTAATAAGATTTTATAAGTTTATAACAGATATTATTAGAATAATAAAAATAATCTAGTTTTAAAATTAAATACTTTATTAAAATATTAATTTATTATATAAAGAAATCGTTTTTAGAAAACTTATATTTTAAATTAAATATCTATAATTAATATATATTATACTTTCTTTAAAAATTTAAGTATGGTTTTTATATATTTAAATTTAATTATTATTATTTTATCTTTCTAAACTTTCTACTATTCTTATTATTTATAAGCTAAAAAGAATATAATAAGTAGAATATATTATTTTTCTATAATTAGTATATATCTGATTATATAAGTACTGCGTACAGATTACAGCTTAAAAAATATAGGGGTAATAATATAAAAAGATATATTATACAGGAAATTCGACTTCTGGTTTATAATCTAGACTCTAGGCTTAATAAGATTATAACAGTTTATAGATTATAAAATTCTATATACTAATTAATAAAAATCTTAAAATTTTAAATTTTTTATTTTTTTATTATCTTAAAATTCTTATATTAAATAGACTAAGAATAACTATAATAAAAAAAAATTATATTATAAAATAATTTTATCTAAAAATCTGAAAAATATTACTGGCTATTAGAATATAAGTTAAAAACTTAATATAAGAAAGTATATAAAATATTTTAAAAAATATCTTAGTAGCTCTTATTATTTTAGTATTCTAATTTATTTCTATAAAAGATATAATTCTACAGATATAAAAAAAGAAATAAATATAAAAATTAAATTTTATAAATTATATTATATTAATTAAGCAGGTTCCGGTATTATAATACTAAAAAATATTAATAAATTTCTGATATTTTTAATAAAGCAGTATTAGATATCAGAGATATAAATATTTTATAAAGTCTATTATAATAATCTGGTATTATTACTGGACTTCTATATTAAATTAAACTTAATATTTCTAGCTTATAAGTATATATATCTAGTAATCTCTCTTAACTGCTTGGCAGGTATTATTAATATAAATAAAGCAGATATTACTACTGTTTACAGAGACATTCTGAATAACTTTATTTATATTTATTCTGAGCTCAGAATATTCTATAGCTCAGTTAACTGTAGTAATATCTTATTTAATAAAAAGAAGAAGATAAAACTAGATAAAGATTTATTCTTATTTAAAATCAGATAATTAATAAATTATTAATAAATATTAGAGATAGTATAATCTATAAAATTATACTAAGTAACTGGAAGAAGAATATAATAATTATTAACTTTATTATAATTTATATAAATAATAGTATATTATTAATTTTAGAAGCTGCTTTTAAAAATACTATATTTTTTAAATCAGTTTTTAAATTTATTAGAAATATAAAAAAAAAAATTATAAAAAAACTTTTAAATATAAAATAAAAATATATATTTATATTCTGGTGTATTAAAAATAAGCTGATACTGGGCTTATACAGGATAAATTCTTATATCTTATAAATCCAGACAGTTTATAAAGTCTAAAATAATATTATTTTAATATACTTCTGTTAAGTATCAGATTTAGAAAATAAGCTTAGAAAAGATTATAAGTTACTTATAGTTTTAAGCTATAAAGCTATTAATAGATTTAAAATAAATATTTAAAATATCTATACTTAAATTTCTGTTTACTTAGTTATAATAAAGATTATAATTAATATAGTTATCTTAGCTGTTACTTTTATACATCTTTAAGACTTTAGGGAAGTGATTAATCAAGTAGAAGAGAGTAACTGTAGAGTAGGGATCAACTTCAGAGTAAGGCCGAGTTGTAGAGAAATTAATTAAATAATAGAAACCGACTACGAAGTAGGGATCAACTACAGAATAAGAACCGACTGTAGGATAGGGACCAATTGTAGAGTAGGAACTGACTGTAGGGTAGGAACTGACTATTAAGTTGGAATCAACTATAAAGTAGAGACCAACTGCAGAGTAGAGACCAACTGCAGAGTAGAGACCAACTGTAGAATAGGAACCAATTGCGAAGTAGGGATCAACTGTAGGATAGGGACTAACTGTAGAGTAGAGACCGACTATAGAGTAGGGATTGACTATAGGGTAGGAACCAACTGTAGAGTAGGGACTAACTGTAGAGTAGAGACCGACTACAGAGT
>KZ825929.1:0-36968 GCA_003184645.1 Aspergillus ellipticus CBS 707.79 | reverse complement strand
AACTGCAGAGTAGAGACCGACTATAGAGTAGGGATTGACTACAGGGTAGGAACCAACTGTAGAGTAGGAACTAACTGCAGAGTAGAGACCGACTACAGAGTAGGGACTGACTACAGCCTAGGGACTGACTGTAGAGTAGGGACCCACCAGACAGAGCAATACTAAAAAGACTTATACTTTTATTTTTAATAAAAAAAATTTAGTATCTATCAAACTCTTTATCTATAATTATACAGGCTATTAATAATCTACTTAGTTAAAAAACTAATTTACTAGTATAAATCAGACTATAATATTTTTAAAGTTATATAATTATTAATATATATTATTTATTTTTTAAGAGTAATATAATCTTCAGATTAAGATCTTTTAACTAGACTAATATAAGAAGATTATATATTATATTTATAATAAAAAACTGTACTAATCTTAAATCTAAGTATAAAGTAACTGCTACAGTCAGTAAACTGACTCTGTAAGAAAATCTAATATATATAAATATAATATAGAAAGCTTTTTTTAATTAAATAAATCTTATTAATCTATTATTTAAAAATTCAGTTCAGCTGGTATATATTTTTAGAAAATACTAGTTTAGAACTAGTAAAAGATTTAATATAGATTAATAATTAATTAAATTTTATTTAACTAGTAAAAATACTTCTAAAATCTAAATATAATTTACTAATCCTTATTAGAAATATCTTTAGATATATTAGTATAACTTTATAAAGAATCTTCCGGTATACAGATTTTTAAGAATAGAAAAATCTATATAATTCTAAAAAAATATCAGTTTTTAAATAATAAATTATAAAAATAAAAATAATGAACTTAATTTTAATCTAATAACTAATAAAAAAATTTTTATAGATTTTAGTAAAATAAATTTTTCTGTAAAAAATTTAATAAATTACTATTATATTATAGGCTTTAGAAGCTACTAAAAACTTATTATATTAAAAAAATATTAGATTTATAGTATTATAAGATATTATATTATAAATAAGAATTAAGAATTATTATAAGCTGACTTTAAATTACTAGTATATATATTATTATTTTAAGAAGATATACTAAGTATAGTTATTTCTCTTTTTTAAAGAAACAGTTTATATAGCAAATCTAATATTAGTCTAATTTATTAAAAGATTTATATTTTTATATTTATTAGATAACTGTAATTATCTACAGGGACTTATAATTTCCAGAATAATTTTTTTTTATATAAAAAAAAATAAATATATTAATCTTTAAAGGAAGCTGCTCTAAATTTCCAGATAGTTATTATTAATTAATATTTTTATTTAAGATATATTATATTTACAGAATCTAGTAAAAATATTTTATAATCTTTTATCTAAAAAATTTAAAAATATTCTAAAAGAAGTTATATACTAAAATTAAAGCTTTTAAAATAATAAATAATCCGGAAATTTCCAGGCTTCTAAGTATAAATTTAGAATATTACTATCTTCTATAAATTTATTTTTTATAAATATAATATAGCTGTAGTTATTTATACTAAGATATCTTATTTAATTTTATAAAAATAATAAATATTTATAAATACTAGTATTATAATTAAATAAAGTATATAATTTAAATAATATAATAATTTTAACTTATTAATTTAGTTTTATATTAATAAAGATTAATATATTCTAGCTTAGAGATATTATACAGTATAAGTTAAGAAGTATATTAAAAGTCTTTTATATTAATAACTTCTATTAAATAGATAAAATAAAAATAAATTTAATAATAAATAAGATAAAAAATTATTAATAAATTTTATAATAAAAACAGAATACAGCAGAGATTATATTAAATCTTATTATAAATAAGATTAAATTAATAATATAATATAAATATAATTATTTATTTTAATCTGAAAATAATAAAAATTATAATTTCTTATTTTTAAAGTATATATATTCTACTGAATAATTTTAAGTATATTATATTATATTATTTACTATAACTCAGGAAATACTATATATATTTTTTAAAAAGAGTTCTTTATATAATATTTTTTTACAGGATTTAGATAATATATTATCTGTTATATCCCTAATAATAAAATATATTATTTTTTTAAAAGATAATTCTCTAGTTAAAATAGAAGCAGTAAGTTATAAACTAAATTTAATTAAATTTAAACTATATTCTCTAGATACTCTAGATTAGAGTACTAAAGACTTTAAGACTTAATTTAATATTATACTTACTAATTATAACAGTTTACTATAATTATCTGAAAAAACAGATTTAATTCTAGTCAGTAGTAATTCCTCTCTAGATTTATTAATATATAATATAGATAATATAAAATAAAATATATCTCTAGCAGTAGGATTTAAAGATAATTTATATAAAATATTTTTAAAAATAAAAATAATAATTTTACTATACTAAAATATAATAAAGATTTTTTAAATATAGTATAAAATAAGAGATTTTTATCTAGTTATTTTTTTTCTATTTAAATTACAGATCTACTATAAGTTTAATCAGAAATTAAAAAATTTTTTATATTTAAGATTAATAGAGTTTAATAAAGAATATTATTTTCTTATAATTAATAACTACAGTATTAAATTATTAAATCTGAATATAATAACTGAGATAGCTATATAAGAATATCTGATATTAATTAGATATAAAAATAGTCTAAGTAATAAAGTTACAGACAGAAATAGATAAATTTTTTTAAATTTACTAAAGAATTATATAATAAAATTTAATATTTATATTAAAAAAAAAAAAGTAGATAATAATTATAGAGAGTATATAAAATAAAAAGTTTAGTAATTTTTTAATAATATAATAATATATTATTTATAGTCTGTATAGCTCTTTTTTATTTATTTAAAAATATTAAAATAAAAGACTTTTCTGAATACTATAATAAGACTAATAATTTTATAGTATCTAAAAATATATATAATAATATTAAGTATATTATTCTAATAAGTTTATTTTATTTTTAAGATATTAGATTACTGTTAAAATAGTATAATAATAATAGAATAAGAGTAGATTATCTAGTAGCTAGATTTATAGAAAATTAAAAATCTTTTTTAATTAAATTTAGTTTCAGATTCTAATAAATAGTTAATTTTTATACTTATAAATATCTTAATAATTATAAAATAAATAACTATTTTAGTAATTTATTATTATTATATTATTCTATTAATAATAATCTTATATAAGATTCTCTAATTTTTAATTTATAGTATACTCTCTGTAACAGTTTATATATTATAATAATATAAATTTATATTTAAGGGATATAATTTCTCTGCTGATATAGATATATTATTAAGTTTTAAATACTGAAATATATCTATTTTATTTATAATAAATCTTTTAAATTCTGATTTATTAAACTAATAATAATCTAAAACCAGCTGATAAAGAGATAGAAAAGAAATAATAGTTATAATATCTAATAAATAAAAATTATTAATAAAATATAAATTTATAATATTTTTTACTACTGCTGTAAGTTTCTTAATTAAATAAAAATCTGCTATTAGTAAGTAAGAATAAAATCCAGAAATTTTTAAACTTATTATATAAGTACCTTCTCTCTTTATAGCTAGTATTATATTAAATAAAATTTTAAAATATAATAAAAATAATTTCTTTTAATCTATAAAAAGTCAGCTGGTAAACTATTAAAATAAATTTTTAATTTTATTTATAAATTTTATTTTAATATTCTACAGATCCTGAAAATAAGAAAAATTTATATAAAAAAATTATAAATTAATATATTTTTATAATATTTCTTACTATTTATATAATAAATAAAAAAAATAAATATATATATTTTTATAAGATACTTATTTCCTATAAAAACTTCAGATTAAGTTTTTCTAATCCTGAATATACTTAGCTGGTAGATATATATAAAAATAAAAATAATCCTAGGATTCAGTATCTGTAGAATAATTAAATAAGTTTTATATAAATAATTTATTTATTTATAAGAATCTATAAATTTAGAAATATAATATTAAATAATTTTTATATACTGAATAATATCTGATACAGATATTTACTCTAATTATTTAAATCCGGTAATTAAGAAATCTATATATAATCTATAAAATAAAAATAATATATAAAAAATTCTAAATCTTTTACTAATAAATAAAAGACTTTTTAAAGAATCTTATATAATAAAATTAACTATTATTATACTTAAAAATTTAGTAAAGAATATTTCCAGTAAATCTATAAATAAAATAATATATTATAATAAATACTAGAAAATAAGTTAAAGATTTATTATTTATTATAAATAAATTATTTTTTCTAGAGTAGATAAAATTATAATATCAGAATAGATACTAGATATATTTACTTTATATATTCTTATATATAGATTAAGATATATATTTTTATAATTATAACTTCTATTTAGGCTTATAATTATATAATAAATCAGTATCTATCTGTTCTATAATATCAGAAAGAATTATAAAAAGATTATTTTTTATAATTTATAATTAGATTATAATTAGTAACCGGTTTAAACTATTACTTTATATCTTTCTTAATATTATTATTAAATAGAATAAGAAAAAAAAGTTTATAAGATTATATACTTAATATTATAATTAAAAGTTTATTAAATATTTATTTTTTATTATTTTATTTTTTTTCTTACTATTTCCGGGTATAATACTATAGATTCTAATTTATTACTTATATAAGAGTTATTATTATTTAAAATTCTTTAATTCTAGTATTCTAATATACTCTCAGTATAGTTAATAAATACTAACTATATAAAAGTTTTTATAATTTAGTCTATAAAAAATTTAATTAATATTTAAATAATAATATTCTTATAAAATTTTCTTCTAGAATAGCAGGACTCTGGACTTCTTAACTATATAAGCTATATATTATCTAAAGTTAAGATATCTAAAACTGGAAATAATATTCTTATACTGTTAGAAGCTTTTAATATAATTTAAAAAGTATATCTATAACTAATCTAAATTATTTAATATTTTTATTTTATTAAAAATATATATCTTCTTAAAATTAATAAGATAAAAAAAAAATAAACTTCTAATTATAAAAAACAGTAATTAAATTCTTTTATTATAGAGTTACTTCTAAATAATATTTATATAAATTAGAATAAATTAGATAAACTGTTACAGTCAGTATATAAACAGAAGCTGAAGAAAATAAATAAATAAATTAGATAGTAATTATTTATTATCTTAAGATTATTATTTAGTATACTTCTTATTAGATCCAGACTCTTTAAATATCAGATATAAGATAATCTACTTATACTCTATTTATATATTAATCAGCTGATAGAATAAGAAATAATCCTTATATTAATAAAAAACAGCTTGCTGTACTTATAATAAAGATATATACTGATTTTTTCTTAATTATTAATATTTATTCTTATCTTAATTCTACTGTTAAAAGAATCTTTAATTAAAAGAAAATATCTCTACTTACTAGTTTTCAGATATATATTAAATAAATTAATATTTAATTAAACAGATATTAGACAGTAATATTCTAGTAGAATAATATTATAATCTATTTTAATTTATTTATTAATATCTAAAAACTTAATTTTAATAAATATTTTAAAGAGTTTATCAGTACTGATAATAATAGAATTTTTAAAAAATTTTAAAATCCTGATAATAAAGTACAGCTAATTTTTAAAATAATAAAATAATTAATTTAATATTCTTTAGCTTAGAAGATATAAATTATAAAATACTTAATTTTTTTAGATTATTCAGTAGTTATATATAAATAAGTTTTTTTAAATATTCTTAATATTAAGATAATAATTATATATATTATTCTACAGTAATAAAAGATTTATAAATTTTATATAGCTTCTAGTATAGAATATTCTATATTTATAATATAAAATAAGTTAAAAAATAATATATTCTGATATTTACAGTTTTAGTAATTTATTTACTTACTAATAAAAATTATTATTTTAATATATATTCAGGATTTTATAACTAGTAATAATTTATAACTGATAAATCTCTAACTATTTTTTACTGCTAAATTTAAAGTAACTAAATATAAGAGATAACAAGAAATATACTATACAGATACAGAAAATAAGAATAATATATTATATAATAAATAAGTCAGTATATATAATATTAAATATAAAAAGCTAATTTTATTATTTTTATATAATTATCAGATAATATAAGAAATAGTTTTCAGAATATTATACTGTTTTTATTTATTAAAAACTAACTTATACTATTCTGTAAAAAGTAGTATATATCTGAAACTGTATAATATATATATATTATTATTCTATTTAAAGAAAAAAAATATTAGAAAAAAGAGAGTTAAGAACAGCAGAGGAAGTTTTAATAAAGAGATATATAAACTATAATAAAAATCTTAATAAGAAAAGTCTAAAACTTAAAAAAAAAATATAATTAGAAAAATAATTTAAATAAATCTTTATATAGAAATTATTATTTTATAAAAAAATTTTTAAATTCTAGAAATAGCTGATAATAGAATATAAAATTAATAAATTTATTAAATTTTTCTTAATTTTAATATTTTCTTCTTCTGAGTTCTTTACTTAGAGACTTACTATAGAAAATAATTATATAAATATAAATTTTTATTAATATATTTTTCTTATAAATTTCTTTTATTAGATTATTATTTTTTTTTAAATCCTGACTATTCTGTATTATACAGAATTATTAATTCTATCAGATAAATCTCTAGATAAGTATAGGATATAAGAATCTATTTATAATAGTTAGATTAAATATATAAATAACTATTTTTATAAAATATTTTTTTACAGGAAATTAATACTTCAGATAGTAAGAATAGTAGTCTAAAAAAAAAAGTACCAGTTTTTTATTTAAAGAATACTTACAGATTAATTAAAGATATATATAGTTTAAATAAGCTTACTTACTAGTATATCCTGCTTCCCGCCTTTATTTATATATAATTACTTATTATTTATAGATTTTAATATATATTAAAATAGAATTTTTCTATTAATTTTAAGATTTCTAATCTATTTTTTTAATTATTTCTATTTTTTTTATATAGAAGTTTTTTTTTCAGTAATATTTTCTAACTGCTCAGATAATAATATATAAATTTAAAAAAAAAAAAAATTTATTAAAATTTTTAATCTAGTAATAAAATAAAAGTCTACTGCTTGTATATATATATTATTAATAAATCTTTTTTAAGTAATCTTATAATATAATTTCAGTATATTATAGATATCTTTAATAGTATATTATAAATTATTTATATAATAAATTTAGATTAAATCTATAAATTTAATATATTTTATTACTGAATTATTCTTATATTTTACTGAAAAATATAATTTTTTTATTTTAAAGAAAATATATTTTTATTAACTGAATTAAATATTAGTAAATTTCTATTTATAAAAAAAGTTATACTTATTATTTTTATAAATTATTATTTAAATAATAATTCTGTATTATTAATATATTTTTTTTTTTAATTTTTAAAAAAAAAAATTTATTATTAAAAAAATTTACTAATATTTTTTAATAAGATTATTTAATAAAAATAATAGAATCTTTTAATTCAGTACTTTATCTTTACAGAATATAATTAATATTTTTTTAATAAAATTATAGATTATTAATATAATATTATAAATATAATCCTCAGCCAGTAATAGTTATTTTATAAATTATTTTTTAAAGATATTTAAAAATATTAATAAATTAAATATTCTAATTTTAAATCTATAAGATTATTAATAAATATTCTTAATTTAAGTAAGAATATTTTTTATCTAAAAGTCCTGAATAGGAATACAGTTATATAATATATTTTTAATATTATTATAACTCTTAATATTTCTGCTAGAAATTAAATTATACTTATTTTTATTATTATTATTATTATTATTTAAATAATCTATCTTTATATAGACAGAGTTTATTAGTAAAATTATTTTATCTAAATATAAAATATCTGAATTATTATTATAATTATATAATATAAAAATAAAAATATAATCTTTAATAAAGATTTTATCTGAAAATAAAATATTATAATTAATAACTACAGTTACCAGCTGTAAGTTAGGCTTATTATTAAAAGTATCTTATAATCTATAATTTATTTATAAGATATTTTCAGTAATTTACTTAAATTTTAATATAATTTTAAATAAATATTTATTTTATTATTTAATTAATTTATATTTTTTTTCTATACTCTCTAAAGTCTTTTTATATATTTTAAAATATTTAGAAACTTCAGATTATATCTATAAGTTTAAATTAAATATTAGTAGATATTATATATAAAAATAGTATTTACTGAAAAAAATTCTTACTATATATTAAAAGTTAAAAGTATTTATAATCACACCCTCAGGGTCTTAATCCTAAAATTATCTTTTAAAAGATAGTTCTAAGATAGTAAATAACTGAAAATCTATTTTTTAATATTATAGTTTTTTAAAAAATTTTAAAAGTTCTTCTAGCTGAGGTTTCTTACTACTATCTAGTCTAATTCTTATAATTTTTATTTTTTTTTAATTATATTAATAATCTTTTCTTCTATTTCTTTATTTATTAAATTAGATTTTGTAAAAATTTATAATATTCTTAATCTATTAGAGTCTAATTCTCTAGTTATTTTTATAATCTTTTATATAATAATATTTATATTAGTTAGAATAACAGCTAGTATTATTAGCTTAGGATTTTATATATAGTTAAGTACTATATCTCTTATAAGATTAATATCTGACTTTAAAGTTAAATCTGGTATAATTATCTTAAAGATTCCAGGAATATTAATAATACTAAAATAATTTTTATAAAATTTATAAATTTTTAATTAAAATATATTAGAAAAGAAAATAGATAAATTATTTTTTATTAAAATTAATAGATTTATAATTATATAAATCTTCAGAAAATTAGTCTTCTATTTAAAATTATAAAAGAAATATAAGTATTTTAATTATTATATTTTTAAATTCTTTCTTATTAAATATTTTAATATTTAATATATATTAATTTAGTTTTTTCTTTTCTTTATTATAAGTAGTTAATATTATAGAACCAGATATTTTCTTTATTTTTAAGCTCAGATCTTTTTAAAAAATAATCTATATTATAAACCGGGTATATAAACTACTATTTTAAGAAAATTTTAGTTTTATTAATTTCTCTAGAACAGAACTTTTTTTACTGGATTAATCTTTAATTATTATTAATTATAGTAAGTTAATATATTCTTCTATATTATAAATAAATAATTTATTAATCTTTTTAAATAAAATAGATTTAATAATAACTATATTAGTCTTAATATAAGTCTTAAGCTTAATTATTATTTTAGATTATAAATAAATTATTAATATTATTTATATTTTAATAATAATAAATTTATATTTCTGATATTTTTTTTTTTAGTAAATATCTATTTTTCTACTGCCTTAGTATTTAAAATATAATATAATATTATTCTTATATAAGATTATCAGATTATATTTTACTCCTATACTTTAGAAAAATAATCAGACTAGTCTATTTTAAAAATCTTAATATATTTTTCCAGCGAAATACTAGCTATTTAATAGATTTATTAATCTAGAATAGTAATTATATATTTAATTTTTTTTTAAAAAAATAGAGCTATATAGGAGTAAGAATATTATAAGTATCTTTAAAAAATAGAAGACTAAAGACTTAATATAAATAATAATAAATAGTACTGTAATATAAAGTAAAAGATATCTAAATTTTTATTACTACTTATAAAGGATTTATCTATATAGAAATTTTATATATATTTATTAACCTGTACTGTATACTGATATATAATTTATTATATCTAAAGAATTTTTATTAATTTAGAATACTGAAAAAAATAAATTTTTAATAAATTAAATATATAGACTATAATAATACTAGATAAGCTAGATTATTCTATACTAGTAAGCTTCTAGCTAAAAGATATCTAGATTTTAATTTTTATTATAATTATAAATATTATTATAGAATATATATATTTCTGTATATATATATATATATATTTATATACTGGCTTCTTATAAAAGATAATATATAGAAGTTTATTATTTTAAATCTTTATATATATTTGTTTTCTTCTGATTATTATTTTTCTTATTAATTTATAGTCTTATTAAAACTTATAGTTATTATTATCTGGAGTTATATTTTATAGTTCTTATAATATATAGTTTTAAATTCTCTGATACCTCTGTATAATCTAAGACTGTACTAATAATACTAATATTTAACTAAGACTGTTCTATTATATGTTTCTTATTTTATTATTTTTTTTTTATATAAGTAGTATATTATTAATTATAGTTCTGATTCTTCTCTATATTTTTTAGCAGAATTATTATTAATTTAAAAAATTACTTAATATATAGATTATAATTTCTTTTATTTTATATATATATTTATTATTTTTTAATAATTATATAATTTCTGTAATATTAGTATATATTTCAGTTATTTAATTTCTATATTTTTATTATTTAAAACTAGATGCAGGATTCTATAGAGTAATCTATTTAAGAATATATATTATTATAGCTGCCAGATAATACTAAGAAATATTAAATACAGATCTTAATATAGCTTTAAACTTACTAGAAAATTAATAATCTATAATTAAATAAAACTATATTTATTATATAGTAGAGAGTAATAACAGGATACTCTAAATATTACTAAAATAAAGAAATAGTATATAAAATATTATTAATTATATTAATATTAAAATTATATCTTATAAAAATATAAGCTTTTAATAAAACTAGATCTAAATCCTTTTTAAATATATTATTTATTTTTTTTATTATAAGGAGCTGGTACTGTATAAATCTAAAAATTATATTAATAATTTAAAATAGATAAAAACTATTTTAAAACTATTAAATATTTTAATAATATTTAAAAAAAAGTTTCAAGTTTGAGCAGTAGCTTACTTAATTAAGGATTTCTTATTTTTAAAAAATTTATAAAATAATAAAGTATATATACAGTACTTCAGAAAGTACAGTAGAATATAAATTATCTATATTATTTCTAGCTTTTTAAATATATATTTTATTTTAAAACAGGATTTAATTAGTATATTTAAATTAATAATAGAGAGCTGTACAGGAGTTTTAATTTTTATATCTCTAGTAATTCCAGAGTATCTTCTGCCGGATATATTAACTGTATTTACTGTATTATAGAAGCAGAATAGAAAACTTACTAAAAACTATTAAAACTCTATTATTAAATAAGATATAATTATTATATATTAGTTACTATAATACTATTTTTATTTTCTGCTATAATTAGTTTATATTTAATTACTTAATCTGCTTCTATAAGATCTGAATCTCTCAGTCTTTAAGATTCTTACTTCTAATAAATTAATATTAATTAATTAAGTAAAAGATAATAAAAAAATAAGATATATTTTTTTTTAAAGTTCTAAAAAATATTATCTATTTAAAAATATTACTGATATTCTTCTTATTATTTTAAAAACAGATACTATTTTTATTTAAAAAATATAAATAAAGAACTGATTAAGTACTTTATATTAGTAAAAGTCTGCAGCTATTAAAAATCTATTTTTTATTTTCTTTTATATAAATACTAATTAGTTTAGAAATATTAGATTTATATATTTTTTTACTCTTCTGAAAAATATTTTCTAATTTTTTAATTTTCTGAAAAATAAGTTAGTTACTATCTAAATTTAATCTATTTATAATCTGATAGATAAATATATAGATTTTTAAAATTTTTTTATTATTTTTTTATACTATAAAAACTTTTATTTTAAAATATATTATACTAGTAGTAGATTTAATAAGTACTAAAAAGTCTATTCTGCTTTTATTATTATTTTTAATCTTCTATTTTATATTAAATGTTAGAACAGCTGATTGGCTAATAGGCGAGCGTCACGTGATGTTGTGGTCACGTTGGCCACCGAGGTGTTAAACTCCACGTTGAGATAGTCGTTTAGCTAGCAACTAATAGCAAATAATATCAACCAATATCAGATATTTTCTGCCTTATATTCCTAACAGGTTATAAGCCCGGCAACTTGCTGTAAGATACTGCTATCTTTATTTTCTAATATTTTTAAAGCTATTTAATAAATTATTATATTATTATAACTATATAGAAGGCTCCTACTGTATAGTAATCCCTAAAATACTAAAATATATATAGTATATACCCGTCTCTACAGATTATCTCGGAGAATTCCTAATTTAACTAATTATATAAACTTCTATTTTTCTTAAAGCTAATTAGATATCTATAATAGTATTCTACTAGTAAATAACTAGATTTATATCAGTCCTATAATAGCTGTGAGAGGCGGATCTGTATTATTCTTATATATCAGTAAGGATAACTTTATAATTATACTACTGACTATCCAGACAGATAGAATATTAAAAAAACTATTTAAAAGTCTTGACAGAGTATCAGAATTATTTAAAAGATATAAAGATTATAAAATATAGGATTTTAGAGTCAGATAAATATTAAAAAATATCAGATTATAGGATTTTATTAAAAAGAATTTTACCAGACTAATATTAATTTATAAAAATTATACTATTTAGTATACTATTTTAATTACTATTTAAATATAACTAGTCAACTAATTATTAAAAAATATTTTAAAAAGATTTATAATATTAAATAATTCTAAAAATTATACAGATAATATTTTTATAATAATTTACTATCTAGTCCTCAGCTACAGCTATATTCTCTACCAGATAGTATTTAATAATCTGATTTAGAAGAAGAGATTAAACTTCTCTACTATATTCTAATATATAAATAATTTTAAATAAGTCTATATATTAGTAAAGCAGCTAGACTGCTCTCTGATACTATATTACAGATTACTACTACTGCTAAAGTAAGTTAAATCTAATCTACTAATCTGGATAGCTACTGTAGAACTTTAGCTGCTGAATAATACTGTAAAGATCTTAAAAAAATTAGAATTTTTTAATTACTACAGGAATATTATAGAAAAAGAAAATAAACTTAATTAAACTAATTCTACAGTATCTGCTGTAAAGTTGAAATTATCTAATACTGATTTAACTAAAAAAAATAAGAACTAGAAGAAAATAATCTTTCTAAAGAAAAATATCAGTATAAAAAAATATTTAAAAAAAATATTAAATTAGAAGTCTTCTATTATTAATAATTACTATATATATTATAAGTTTATAAAATACTATTATTATAAATACTAGTATTTTATTTCTAATCTTTATTCTGATAGCTGGTCTTTCTAGATTTATAATATCTAATTTTATAAACTGAAAAAAAAATTAAAATTAATAAAATCTAGAATATCTATAAAAATTATTTTAATTATATAAAAATAAGTTAAATTATCTGCTAAATTCTATATAGTACTAAATACTGATTCAGATATAGATAATAATAATTATATAATTAATTTTAATAGTATAATAATTAAAGAACTATCTTATATACTATTATATTAGATTTATAATACAGACAGTTTCTAGTATCTTACTCTAGACTGTATCTTATTTACTAACTTTTATAAGTTAAAGCTACAGAAATACTATATATACAGTATATTATAAAAAATATTTACTAAAATAAAGACTGTAGATTATATAACTGTTTTCTTAGAATTAAATAATAATTTTATATAGTTAAATATTAAGATATATTACTAATCTAATTTATTTTATAGTCTAATATCTGCTGATTATTTCTGAGAAGATTTTAATATCTACAGAACTAATAAAAACTATATTTTATATCTAATAAAAAATAATAAGATTATAGACTATATATAAGTTTTAAAAAAGATATTTTTTATCAGGATTATAAACTCCGGAATTAGTATAACAGTAGTTAATCCTCTACTACTGTACTGTTAATACAGCTATATAAAATTCTAATAGATTAATTTAACTATCTGATTCTATCAGATTAAAATTAAATACTGAGATAATATATATTATAAAGTATATTAATTAGATAAAATAAAACAGTTAGTATCCTATAATCTAATCCTATAAACTAATAATTCTATAAAACTCTGGTATACAGATATATAGAAGATAACTTTTATTAATTATAAAAAATATAATTATTTTCTAATTATAGTAAATAATATTATATATTTTATTTATATTATATTATTAAAACAGAAAAATAATACTTCTGAAGAGTTTATTTAAATAAATATAGAATATAAGAATACTATTAACTGCTATATAGTAGTATAGTATCTTAATAAAAAAAAAATTTAATTAATTTACTAACTAGACTACTTATAAAGAATATAAGATTTATATTATTATCTTTCTACTATATATATCTAAAGTAAATAACTTTTTAGAATAATATAGTAATTTAATTAACTAAATAAGTAGAGTTATAATATTTAATTCTAGTTTATCTAGATATCTCTAGCTGTATACTATTTAATTAACTGTATAGATAATAAATTACTTTATTTTCTCTGGAAGTAATATTAAATATACCCCGGTATACTGATATAGGATCTTCTATAATCTTCTGAATCTGGAAGTCTTATTAGATTTTCTATATATATTTAGTTACTGTTTATACATCTATATATCTACTGAGGACTGTATAATATCTAGAAAAATAGAACCTCATGCAGTAGTAAGCTATCTTATCAGATTTAACAGAGAGAACAGCCACATCTACTATATTTAGATACCGGAATCTAATAAAATTAAATATTCTAGAAATATCTTATTTTATAAAAATAGAATATATAAAAATAATTATAAGAACTCTGACAGAATAATCCTTAACAGACTGATCTTTAACAGACTGTTACCAGAATCTGGAAAATCTACCTGATTAAATAATATATTCCTCTATTAAGATACTTAAGATAATTTAACTATTAATATTAATACTGATATTATTTAAAATACTAATATTATTACTAGCAGAGTACAGATAATTTTAATCTCTATAGAACTATCTAATTATAAATCTATATACTCTATTAAAAATCCTGCTGAATATAAAACTAAATTAGTTAAATTTATTATATAAAACTACTGAATTACTAATACTTCTGCTCCAGAAGATATACAGATAATAAAATACTTTTAAAAAATTATTAAAAATAAGTTATTTATCTGACTAGACTATAAGCAACTTGTATCAGTCAGTTAAGATACTATAATTCTAAGATTAAAATATTATAAGATTACTATTCTAATAATATATATTAAAGCTATAAAATCTTCTTTAATACTATACTAAAAGTAAGTAATAAATAATTAGATTAATAAGATTAAAGCTATAGGAATTTATAATATTATTAAAAAATCCTCAGATACTTATATAATTCTAGATAAGTAGATATTTAATTTAAAGATTAATATAAAAGATTTTATTATTTAATTCTGTATTTACTGGATTATATATAATAATTATTAAGTGCCTGGAAAAGACTATAACTAATCTTATACTCCTGTTACTAGTAAGATTACTATTAAAATATTTCTTACTACTGTAGTAATTAAGAATCTTATATAGAAGTAATATAATATAATTTTTATATATTTATATATCCAGATAAAGGGTTAACAGATCTTTATAAAATAATTAACTAAATATTATAAAAGATCAGATAATTAAATCTGTAAATTAAAATAAGTATTATATAATCTTTACTAAATTATATTTTTATAATATTATATATTTAATAATAAGTTATAAAAAATCAGATTTATTATCTTGCTAGAGGACTCCTGTATTTATTAAAAAGATAATATTTATTTTACTATTTATATTAATAATTTAATAATTACAGGTTCAAGACAGATAAGTTTTAATAATATTAAATATTATTTAAATTAGATATTTAGATTAAAGAAATTCAGTAAACTGAAAATTTTTTTTAATTATAATATCTAATATAACTATAATAAAGATTTAATATTACTATCCTAATCTATTTATATAAAGAAATCTCTAATTACTATAGATATAAAGAATTATATAAATCTTATCTCTCTGATAATACTATTATACTGTAAGACAGACTGTTCTAAAATAATATCTAAAAAAATTAATACTACTAAATATTAGAGTCTTACAGACTGCCTAAATTAGCTGGTATTAAAAATATAATCTAATCTATAGTAATTAATCTTCTATTTATAGAAATATATAAATTTATCTATAACTACTGATTTTAAAGTATTAAAATCAGTATTTTATTATATATAAGATATAAAAAGGTTCAGTATTATACTTACTTTAGACTACTCTAAAAATATTAAAATCTATATTAATATAGTTTATATTAACTACAAAGATAGTAAGTTAACAGAGGGATATATTATATTTTATACCGGAGGCCTTATATTATAGTTATCAAAGAAGTAATCTATTATAGTACTATCTTTAACCGTTACTGAATACTGCGCGTACGATACCGCCGTTAAAGAGGCCCTATATATCAAGAAATTAGCAGAAGTATTTAATCTTATAATATCTGAAAACAGTAAGATTCCTATATTTAGTAATACAGCTAATTCCCTGAAGATCCTGAATTATAGTATCTTTATTAGGTTTATATACTGGTTTAATAACTGCTATCTATTTATTACAGATCTTATTAAGAAGAATATTATTAAAATACTCTATATCTCTAGTAATATTAATCCTGCAGACAGATTTACTAAGCTGTTAGAATCTGAAGTATTCAGCTTATTCAGGACTCTACTAGGAATAACAGTATATTTTATAATTATAGAATTAAAAGTTATATTCAGTAATAATACTATATCTCTATCTTATATTATATAATATTATACTTTTTTATCTGATTAGAAAAGTAATTTAGCTTTATAATTACTTATTTTAAACCCCTGCTTGCCTAGAGGGCCGTGTTAGAACAGCTGATTAGTTAATAGACAAGCGTCACGTGATGTTATAGTTATGTTGGCCACCGAGGTGTTAAACTCCACGTTGAGATAGTCGTTTAGCTAGCAACCAATAGCAAATAATATCAACCAATATCAGATATTTTCTGCCTTATATTCCCAACATTAAATATATTAAAAATATATTTTTTTTTATATTTTTATATTTCTTCTGATATTTTATTTATTACTGCCGGTTTTTTTATATAACCGCGTGTTTTAGAAACCAGAATATAAGTTACTATTTTTTTATTATAGTATTTATAGATACTAGCTCAGATATAAAAAATTAGATTAAATCTAGAATTATAGTAAATAAAAATTTAAATATCTGCTTTCTTTAATTACTAGAATAGGATTTTAATATTAATAAAAAAGTAATTCTATTAGTATACTCTTATCTCGAGCAGATTAATTCCGGATAATCTATTATTCTTATTACTCTGACTGCTGTTTTTATTTTTACTTTTACTATTAATATTTTTATTCTTACTACTCTTATTTCTAGAGTCTTATTAAACTGAAGCAGCCTGTAAAGATATTTTAAGAAAAGAATAATAATTAAATACAGTCTCAGCTGCTGTAGGTAATATATTCTAACCTAAGAGCAGATTATAGGTCTTGTTAAATTCATTCAGTACTTGATAAACTTGGTTATATATCTTCCAGTCTAAACTAGGATTATTTTTTACTTCTGGTTTTTTAATTTCTATTCTCCAAGATCTATATATAGCTTGATATATTTAGGCTGGTATCTTACCTGCCCTTATATCTTCTTGCCTATGTACGAGATTAGCTGTATGAATATACTGATTAAGTTCGCTAAAAAATTCATTCACTGCTTTAAAGTTGGGCGTGTTAGACAGAAATAAATTATTTATTATATTATTACTACGGTTTTGTATGAATCGTCGTATAATATCTTTAATCCAGTTACTAACTTCCGGGCGGCTTTCGCTAATAGGAGGAGGTAATTCTATTATATTAACAGATTTATTATCTAAATTTTTATTCTTATCTTTATCTTCGCTTTTATCTGTTACTGAATCTTTCGGATAGACAACTTAATCGACTGTTAGATCTTGGCCCGAATTTACTTGCACCCGAGCTAAATTGTGTTGAGTTTTTTTCTTACTTTTCTTACTGGGCATATTACGATACTGGTTCAAAAAAAAAGTTTAATAATAAAAAGTTCTTGATATATAATTTGATTATTATTATATAATAATGGTTATATATTAACTGCGAACGACGGATTAGTAACTGAGAGGGCCTTACGGTTTATATAAACTGGCCGCGAACCGAAAACAGCTCGCAAATCAGGAATCTTATATTAGTAGATTACTTAACCGTGTTATTAAAGGATTCTGAAAATAGGATACTGCCGTCCACTAAGGAAAAGCCTACTAATAATTAGATTAGTTTCTTATTTTATAATAAAATATCAGGACAACCGGGGTAAAATAGAAGATAGAGATATTTAAGATTATATAACTGTTAAAGGTTTTACTCTTAACCATCTGCAGCTTTATTACTATTTTCCGGTAACTCTAATTATCTAGAATAGAGAATAAGAATCATCAGCTAACCTGCGGTCTAGTAGTAGGCAGCTGTTATTACTTGTAGAACCTCTGTCCGAGTATATCTAATCCAGAATAAATATATTTACAGTAAATTATATTCTTGTAAATAGCAGCTTAAGCTTTATATATTCTAGCAAGCTTATCCCTTCTAAGCCTCCTGCTCAAGAGCAGCCAATATCAGATTTAATACTTATACCTATTATAACTTATACCCTATATCAAAGCGACCAATCTGAGAGCTTCATCTTTACTGGGATATATATACTTTCTCAGGGTGTATCTTCCAGTCCTATACTATTAAATAACTCCGCTGATCACTCACTCTATTCAATAGTAAAGGCTCTATCCTTTTTCTATCTTATTTTTATTTTTATTTAAATTCAGAGCAAAATTAAAGTTGTTATATAGGCCGAGATTACTACACAAACTTTTAAGATTATAATATATGTGATTTCGATGCTATCCGAGCTCTTAGGGTAGCTCTGCTGAATATTTTAATTGGTATACTATTAGTTTTAGAAAAGTAGATAGATCGGTGAGCGCTCTGTACATACTTTAGGTATCACTTGAATACAAGAGTAGAGCACGGTACGTAGGTATCACTACAAGATCATAACATGTGCTGTGTATATAAATCATTCTTCGCAGAATTTTAATAAGAATAATCTACAGTAAAGGGTTTTATACTCTCTAGATACTAGAGCTTCTTGTTTATCAGGAAGTAATTTATAAATAAAAGAGAATTTATACTATAATTTTAGATAAAATTAATAGCTTTACAGTTTATTACTGCAGGAATATATTTATCTCAGGCTTCACGCCATAAGTGAATTCGGCCAGCTGCCGTAATACATCCGAACATTGCTTATATCTAAGCCGGTACGCTTCAGTAATGTTCATCCAGTACTGGATTTCTTACTAATTCTGATATATAGTTATCTAGGCCTCTTTATTCTTTACTTTCAGAAACCCAATCTCCTTTTTAATATAGGCTATAGTCTGTTTAATTCGGGCTTTCTCTACTTCGGCCTGCTCTAATATTTTATTCAAACACTTATTCTTTTCTTAAACGTGAGCCAGGTAATCACAACTTGACATGCTGTTGACCTTTTTTTAAGGTTAGATAGATAATAAATAAGAAGAGTAGTCTTATACCTGGCAGCCATCACAGTAGATAGTATAAAAGTCTTGGCCCACCCTGTAGTACAGTTGTATATAAGCTTCTACAGAGTGCTTACTGAGATTTTTATCAAAGACAGTCTCCAAGAATATTTTTTTAATCTTTTATAAATATCCCAAGTCTCCTGTAGACTTCAAACAGACCTCCAGAGACTGAATCTCAATTTCTAATACCTCTCCTGCCTGTCTGGTTAGACATTATTTTATTAATAATATATTATTTCGAACTTATAAATATACTGTGCTAGCTTCTTGCAACACTGTAGCCTCTATAATACATGTTTCTAGTTACTTAGATTTAAAGAATGTGCGTCCATGTCTGCTATTAGGACTATTACCCCGAAAATGTCTGGTGTAGCCGGCGTAGATATATCAGATAAGTGGCTGCGAACCAATTTCGACGCGGCATATATTTGCAAGCCTTAGTAGACAAGAAGTTCCGGTTTATTATCAGGAATATATTTTTTTTCAGAAAACTATCTGTAAGCTTACTATACTACTGATATTTATCCTTCTAGATATTCTGTCGTTGAGTGATCAGTGCCGTGGTCGGTGTACAATCGAGTAGATTAGAAGCTATAGAAGTATATTCAACGACAGAGTACGCTTTATTACCCATAGCTGAAATTCTAATTTAAAAAGCTCTATATCACGCGAGGTATCAATCTTTACCTGTCGTAATATTCGGCTTCGGACCGTGCGGCGAGCAGACACTGTTAGGCGCGTTAAGCACACTCTACTGAAACAGGCATGTAGTAAACTATACCTGCCACTAATATTCTTCCGTTTTATTATAATACTTCAGATAATAAATAGTCTTTCTAGATTAACTGTTCTCTATAGATCTTAATTAAATCATAATATCCGAAGCTCAGTAGGTCGCTCGGCGAGAGCAGCTTTAATAAATTATAGACGGTAATACTGAGAAGCTTTAAATAGTCAGTAATACAGTATTACCTGTAAAATATTACTTATATAATAATTATCTTGCTTCACTAATAGCTGTAACCAGTTACAAGCGCTTTTCCAGTCTTCTTCCTACTCGAGTTGCCACACAAGTATAATTCTCTGAGTCCGGATTCTTGAATTTCAACACTATTCTAAAAGCTCTTTAATATAGGGCAATTGAGCTGTAATTCCAATACCAGTAGCTACTATAAAGATATACCTATAGTCTCCTATGCGCTCAGAAAGCCCACAAGAACCAACTGTTACGGGGCTATATAGACTATCAATATATACCATATAGATCTCGCCAGCTATAGTAGATTGGAGCAGTTTTTTTATAAACCCGGCTTAAGATTATACAAGCAAAGATATCAAGTATATTATACCAGTATTGTCTTCATCCCACCATATAACTGTAAATAGATAGAACTGGAACAGATAGAATAAGCTAAGACCCGGAATATTAAGCCAAACGTGCTCTCCTGCGCGGACTTGCTATAGATATAGCAGTAAAACTCTTATATATGCTACATCTTCTCCATAACCTATTCTGATTAATTTAGCACGTCTTTTATTCTTAACAAAATTCCTGTAGATAATGCGAGCTAACTGAATAAGAAGTAAACAGGATACTAAGCAAGTATATACTAATAGACAGATCTATATCTCAGTAATTTATAATATTTAAATATACTGCTATAAAGTATAAAGTAGAATTAAGGCACACCCCTGATATATCCTGAGAAATACTTTATAAACTCTCTTTTTTACAAGCGGTAGAAATAAGAGACTTAGTATTATACTTCCTACTTATATAGAGAAGCAGAGTTAGATATCAGTTTTATACTATAAGAAGATAGGAGAATAAGGATAGATTATACTAGGATACTATAGAATTATACATTATTAGAAGCCGAGATTATTCTTGTCCTAGCGACTATAGAAATATATATAGCTTCTTATACAAGTACTATAAAACTGTATACTATATAAAATATTTAATATATTAATCTAGAAACTCCTAGATAATAAGCACCGAATCCTTGTCCAAGAGAGATAAATATTAGAATTAAATTAAGGAGTGAGAGTTGCGCGGCACGAGAACCTGCTTCCGAAATAGAAATAATATTTATAATATTACAGACTCCTGTACCCACAATATAAATATCTATTAGTAATAATTACAAGAAAAGTAGAAGTATAAGCTACCTCCTGTAGGAAAGAGAATAAGCTAGCCTGGTTAAGGGGCGATATCGGATGCAGTTAGATAGGAATACAGTATAACCTCTGGTTAAGCCACGTAGTATAAGAGTAAGAATTATCACCCTAAGAATAATAGTATATAAGCTAGTTAATAACTTCAGCTGCATGATTAGGTTGATGCAGAGGACTTAGAATATCAAAATTTTATAAAATAAATACTTCTCAGTTTCTATTACTTAATATTATTATTTAAATAAATCAATAACAGATGTTGCCGCGGTATAATATCCTAATTGGCAAAACATATGTAACTACTAACGCGAGCCTCTTTTAGTCTGTAAATAGACTTATAATATCCAGTTAACTCTTTACTGACTGCTTTAATAGCTCATGTTTAATTCTTTACTCGTATTATTTTCTTTATCTTATTCATCGATAGATTATAGAAGCTACGAACAGTAATTATAGTACTGTAAAAACTGTTTCACTTTATTATTTTCACCACTATCCTTTGTAATCTCTATATCTGAATATATCAAATATTGTACGTAGGGATAAGCAGTCTTCTATAACTTATCAATATAAATAGGAGCAAGGCAATATAAATAGAATTTATTATAGTCTTTTCTAGTAGTAGCTATTAACTATCTGCCACAGAATTGTAGACTACTGTTGCCCGGGAGTAATCTATAATAAGATATACCTTCGCGCTACAGAGACTTGCTAGGGCATGTACTTTATCTACTAAAGTACCAGCCCTCTTCCTGAAAATTGCACGATCGCGTCTCCTAGAGTCTGGTCCACCTATAATATTTAAATAGGTAAAGAGAAAGAGTAGAAGTATAAGAATAAATATATAAGATTAGAAAATTGTAGCAAGCCAGCTTACTTAGTATATATTATATATATATAAATAGAAAGATACAAAATAAGTTTTATATATTTCTAGAGTAAATATATCTAGATAAGAAAAGATAAAACTTAAACTTAGTCTACCTGTTATAAACTTCTTTTTTAAGTAAATATTAAGTATATATACCAGTATAACTGTTTGTTCTTCCTCCTGAATATTAGCTGATTTCGGTGCTAGGTCCGCCACGAACCTTCTTTCTCTGCCCGTATCGCGAGTCTAAGAAGGTATATTTCCGTCTCTGCCTTTACTGTAGACTAACTGATTTATCACAACTACCGTAGAGAGCTGTACCAGGACAACCATGGTCAGGGCGTCCGAACGATATATAAAAATACTGCCGTTGAGTATATAAAGCCAAGCTATCAGGAAATCTACTTATTCGCCAGCGTTTTTTTGTCCTTATCTTAAGATAGATATTTACTGTCTTGTCGAGATAGTATAACAGGAATATTATCAGTTGATAATAGCATCCACAGTCTAGGTATAGTTCACTCAAGCCCTTAAATTATTTAATAACTTCAAGGTCTGTTATAAAGATAAGTCCCTGTAGATAGAGTTACTCCAGTAATTTAATGATCTGTTTGGCTGGCCCCTTGCAGCGTATTACCCCCCAGCACCAGAACGGACTAGTAGTATCTTCAGGTAAGATACATATAACAAAGAAAAATCGCGAGATAAGTAAAGCGGTGGCAGCTTCACGGGCCATACGGGTACTTCTCGGGTAGAGAATTATAAGGTTTTGATAGTACTCTATCGTCTCAACGGTATCGATAGTACTTGGCTTGTTTTAAAGTAGAATATTGAGCTGTATATAGTCCTGTTTGTACTTACTTTCTAACTATTCTACTATCTTAGTCCACTCAGTCTCTGTATCTATTAAAAACATCCAGGTATTGAAGCTGCGGCGCAAGAAGCTGTCTTGAAATATATATCGAAAGTGGGGTAATGAGCCGGCCGCTCGCGCTGTTGCGCCCGTGCCGAGGGACAAGATGTGCGCGGGGTTTTTCCGAGAGGGCTATATTTGCCGACATAACTGTTTCGCGATATCCGCAGTAAGATTGTCCCGAAGTCCTTCATTCTAGAAAGAACTAAGAGGGTTGATATCAGCTGTAGGGAAAAAGCTTTTAAATATCAGTATTGCATCGGACACGGAGATAGAAAAGATATATAAGAATACAGCAGCTGTAGCTCTAGCACTGGCAGGTTTTTATTAATACCGGCCTAAGAAAATCTATTAAACTTAACTTACGCCTCCCAGATAAAAGATTCACAGTCTGTCTTTACTGGCCGGACAATCTTGTATTCTGTGTCCCAATTAATTCAGATCTCCTGTATAACTATTGTGTATATTTCAGGGTCAAATCTTACCAGGATCAGTCTCGGAGATCTCCGAAGTATTGAAATTCCTAAAAATAAATAAAGATATATCTTTTGAAATACCTGTTGCTACTATATCTATTCTTATATTTAAAAATATTGCGGATATGTGTTCTGCGCAAAGACTATCGAAAATATAGCTCTTGACGCTGAAAACTGCTTTCAAGGCGGTATTAAAAATACTTCTGTTATAGCACCCATCATACAAGAGCTATATAAGCTATTTATAGATTATACTAAATAGCAATAATTTGCTAAATACTGATTAAGAAAGCCGGGATAATAATAAACTCTTTTATTATTAGAAGATACAGCGAGCTATATTATTAAAAACTTTAGTATATTTCAAGATCTCTCAACACTTCTGAAATAAAGCTAAAATACTGAGCTCTTCTGATATACATCAGTAACCTGTTCTATAGAAGACTGATAAACTGGTAGTAATACAGAACTCAAATATAACCTACCCGAGCTTGTCCCTATACTGATATTGATTAAGTTCTATAATAAACAGGAGCCAAGACTTTCCTGTATTAGAGTTAAAAATTCTAGTAGTATCACGCCTTGAATACCCCTACTGTTAATAGCGAGAACAGTAGGATTTATAATTAGGACTAAGATTTCGATTATAAATAGTCTTTAATACAAGCAACAGGAATAAGCTGAGAATTTAAATTAGTACTCCCTCGCAGCAGCAGGTAAACCGAAGACTTGGATACAGTAATTATATAGAGTATGTCTATACTTGAATTGATATTACGCGGCCCGTAACAGATATATAAGACAGATTTTGTTAGATCAGATTAAATATAGTTAGCTACTCCTAGCTTTTAGTAAGTCGCGACAGAGATGCTAAGATGGCTGTCCGGTTCTGTTAAGATAGTCGAGCATTCCTACTATTTAGTATTCAACTAGATTTACTAGATTTTCTATAACAGTTATCCGATCGGATAGCTGGGCAGATCAGATCGAATGTATTAAAGCAGGATGATAAAGAGTCCGGAAGACGAGACGGGCATTTAATACTGTATATATTATTAGATAAGCAGGCTTAAATAAAGATTTCTCTATACCGAGTATTCTATTAATATAGTAATCCATTAATAGAGTGGATACGACCGAGGGGGCTAGCTCTTCGGAGCTAAGCCCCACCTCTGAACCAAGCTCCTGATAATATACTATATTAGGGCCCAAGGATAGAGAAACAGGATAGTAAGCTCTAGATACTTATATAAAATTAAATAGTTCTTATATATTCTCAGCCGTGTGCTGCAGTACAAGAGAAAAAAGAGCTGCTAGATATTTAGCGCTGAGCAGAGTCCTAGTATCTTCGCGGGTATTTTATATATTTTATATTTATCCTTTAATTAAAGCTCGCAGAGGCTGGTACCGAGAGTAATCCGACAATATATAATATTCTAATCGGACTATATAAATCGCAGAAAAAAATACTGATATCAGCCTACTTTTGCATATATTTAATCTATATTGAAGTTGTTCAACTTCTATTTCGTCTATTTTATTGTCTACCGAATTTGTGGGAAGCACAATAACTACTCGGGGCCTTATTAATGCTGGAAGTAATAATACCGAACGTACGCAGTATATAGAAATCAGGAAGTCAGCTATATAGAAATAGTCTGTAAAATCAGCTGTAAAAATACAAACTATATCTGTAAAAAGAAATAGCAAGCAAGCATATATAATTTACAGTACTTCTTCGGAAGTATAAGCTTGCCAGGTAATGGGCTGCTCCATACTGGCTGTTTATTTCCCTAAAGAGGAAAGGAAATATTTATATATCAGATTACTATCTGCGAAAAATACAGGATGCGATATTCTTAGTATATTTATATCACAGTATAATCTGATACTAGTCTTTAAAACGCGACGGTTAATATTATTATACGGATATAGTTGCCGAAGACAGGCTTCTTTAGATCTGGTTCCAAGAAAAATACTTAAAGATAGGTACTGGTTAATGCTATCAGCTAGCTCAGCTACCAGACTTTCAAGACGGTTATAATCTAAAATTATAAGCTGTCCGCTCTCGCAGGACTTGATCTCAAGCTAATTATTACTATTTATTTATTATATAATAGCTTATACTAATTAATAAATCGATTATATAGCTGACAGCGTATCCCACCGGCTTCTTATAGAGAAGATTCCTTACCTTCTTATCATCCAGAGAGAAAGAATAGTCCTGGATTAAGCTATTCTATCTTATAAGATACAGACTAGTACCTCGCGCGCTTTTTCAGACTTGTTTGATTAATTCACAGGGTGAGCAACTTCTAAGATAAGCTTGACTAAATAATTTCTTTCTAATATATTATCTAATAGTACCAGCAAGATTAAAGTAATACTCTCTAAGTACTGAGAAGAGCATCTTTGCTGCGAGCCTTTTGCAGTGCCTCGTGCTCGCTTAATGTCTCCCGCCCCACTTCCGGGCGCATGACTCATGGATCTAGTACTCTAATCACTCGAACCGCGGTTAAGCATCAACTAGTTGATTATCGCGCCACGCCATGTGGGGATCTCCTTGCAACCAGCTTCCGGGAAAATGCCGGATAACCCATCCGCAGAACTCCCCCTGCATCAATTTCCGCGAATTAGGAGATTGCTTCATTCGTGTATGAACTAGCAATAGACCTCACTAGATTGACTGCAGTTCAGTTTTCAACAAAAATTGGCCCTACTACAGGAATCAAGTGAGCGTATCAGAAATTGAAAATGAGCTACTTTGGGTATTAGGAAAGGTATCTGACTTCGACCAACACCTATCACAGGAGTGATTGGTATGTCAATGAGGCATGTCGTACACAACCTGTACTATATAAGCCCACAGTACTACCAGTATGTAGACTCCCTTAGTTATCTAGTGTCAGTATATTATCAGGAATCCGCAGAATTGTTTTCTCTTTGAATAGCCCTCAATACACCGCAGTCATGAATGGTGGTATGGAACAAGAACAACTGCAAATGGATCCAGATGTTTACCCACCCTTTAATGATCCTTTTTGGTCCTATGATTATATTGTGGAATCGGAACAAGACGCAAAATATGCTGTCGTTCATTCTTCAAGCGACTACACGAATGAATTGATCGGCCACAGTGAGATGGATTACAACTCAATGACCGAACAAATGCCTTTATCTGCTATTGCAAGCATTATAGAAGAATACTCCCAAGAAGAGCTACAGGGTGTTGGGTTCTGGGAGCTCAGGTACGTAAAACCATTTCTTGGAGAAGACTACCTAACAATTCGATAGTAATGACTTTGGTTCATGCCCTGCGCTTCCCGTCATGTAAGAATTACAGAATACCTGAAGACCAAACCCTGACTAAGTCATGTCAAGCAGCGAAACCGAACACCAGACCACTCTTCCTTCCCATATTCAAGCTACGCACCTGAAAACTGCGGGAGTAGAGTTCCAACGCCAATCTATGCCCCATCCTCCAGATCATAGCACCCATACCACTACGAATGATGTACGCAACATGAGAGGCAGTAGCTCAGAAAGTGTCAGTGGATATCCAAGTATTGCGAGAAGGATTGAGGGTGAAATTCAGAGTCTTCTAGTTTCAATGAGAACCCTACAGGAAAGGACCGACAACACATCAAAAAAGGTCGAAAGACTACTGGGAATGGTTGAGAAAATCCAAGAATGCGAGGATCTCGCGGCGAAAAAGGTGGGGGATTTGGCGAAGCGTACCGAGCGTCCGGCGCCTTTCCGTGCACGCAAGCTAGTAACCAGACGAACAAGCCCAGTCACAAAGAGCACATGAATTCAATAACTTTCTCAGTCACGTTGACAAACACTAAGGACACCAAGTTAACCAAATTCGGTAAATGAAAGATTATAGATGTCCGTCCCTCGCTTTCATTGTCCTCAGGTCTCTTTTATTCTTCTCTCTAGATCAGACTTGTTGAATTCTCATTCACTATGGAATTTCGCCCAAATCCCTCTTCTCAGCAATGCACGCTAGACTTTTTTTCCTGTCAGACGAATGCACCCCTAGAACGTTTTGAGAAGCTCGAGGGCTTGCTTTCTATGATAGATCTGCCTAAAGTTTATCTTTCTGTGCTTGACCGAAGGGAGTCGCTTGCACGTCATTTACATGTTCCTCTTCTTAGCACATTTATCGAAGAAAGGATAAATAGTATCTTCACCCGATCTAATCCTTTGTCATCTCAGGAAAGTGGAACAGGACACAGCGAGACTTTGAACTGGGTCGATGTAGTCCGTGAGTTTGATATTGACGGAAATCAGCCCAGTCGAGACGGGGTGCATTCATGCCTTCTCCGAGGGCGATTGATCGACATACCCGAGGCTGACTATGCAAAACTCAAAACCGGAATTCTCCAGCAAATGATCGAGCCCCTGCCAATTGCCGACGATGTGAAGAAAGAGCTGGAAACCATCACTATTGTACTGGCCAATGTGAATCGTTGCTATCGAGAAATTTCAGAAGGTAGGGAAAGTCTTTGGAATAGCTCTTTTGGCCAAAACATGAATATAGTATTAATGATTTGACAGTCACGCAATGTTATCGTCACCTTGTCAAAAGCCTAGAAGACCGCTACCAAGAGATACGTGGTACATTTCTTCCAGAAAGTGATCGAGGCTGTCTATCTCCTGCGAATGCTGTCTCGGTGGATAATGTATCGGACAATGTTTCTGATGCTCACATGCAAAGTGTGACGCTACCCGGCTTAGCAAACTCTTTTCATGCTCCTGGAGGGGTATTGCATGCCGACGGAGAACTATACGAGCCTGAAGTACAGTCACCAGATCAGTCAGGTAAACCTGATGACCAACGCCTAAGAAATATCGGCCATCTCCGCTGGACGTCTCATGAAGAGGCGTCGTTGCTTACCTGGATGAAAGCTCGGGAACATTTGACTTGGCCAGAGATTGAGGTAGCATATTTACAAGAGTTTGGAATTGCCAGGAAGCAATCAGCGATACGTACCAAATTGTACCGCTTAAATGCTGCTGGGTCTAACAGATTTATAAGACGAACTCAGCGTAAGCGGAAATTATATCGAGCTACAGCTTCCGTCATCGAGAGGGCTGAAGCCGATGACTCTGATTCATCATGTGGTGAGATAGCTACTCTGAGTCCACCGATTCTGCCGACCAAAATTATACGACTCCCCGTGGGGAAGCTTCCAAGGAGACAGATACAATCAGACTGCCCCGCCGAAGTTCCTGAGAAGCGGCTCAGTGGCCCCGAAATCTCAAACATCATTGGAACGTCAAGTGATACCGAGGAGAATACATCAGGTCCTACTGGCATATCATCAACAACCCGCTCAGATCTCAAAAGCCAAGCATGCAACTCGCATCCCTTTTCTTTGAGAAGGTTACTTGAATAACTGTTTCGGAGCGGCTTTTCATTCACACAAGCAGATAACCAAATGTTGTATATATTCCACCTCACGTGTGTCTTCAAAAACAATCACAATGTACCTTGATACTAGCCATTCCGTCAAGTTAGAACTACAATATACTTCAGAGCAGATTAGTATAGTACATACATAAATCAGCTACATCAAACTTCTAACATAAAATCTATGTCCAAAAGCAAAACAGGCCAATTTGATATAGCACCATCACAGTACACCGATCGACTTATTACTTTAGCTGAAGGATAATGAAATATGAGCAGATGTTGATTTGGTCAGGTACTGTAGTCATGGAAGAGAAAATATGTTCAGCATGAAGGTGATGCGGTACCGGTCGCTAACAATAGAAACTCTCGAGTTGCGAACCGATTTGTCTTCGCAATGCGGGACATTTATGCTTTTACTAACCGCCGGTGATAAGCACTGGAAATTATTTCTACACCGCAATTTATTATAGCCCCTACTGATTCCTTTACTGAACAAACCACTGATCAGCTGGGATATTTCGACTGCTCAGTATTTCGATCAAAGAAAAATTGAATGCGATGATATAATGGTTTCGTCCAATACTGTTAGTGCTGGCTCGTTATACATGACCGGCGAGCATATAGTAAGGCATGACATCTACAAGAAAGTTATTTATCTGACCGAGTTTAGCAGAGGCAAATGTCAGACAGCGAGACTGAGGCTACCTGGGCCATGGCAAGGGAGCTATTTGAGCGGGAGCGTCTTTCACGCCACTACCAAGAAAGCTTGGAAACGAGAATTCGCAACGAGCAGGTCGCATGCAGGGAAGCTCAGGAGCGCTGCACATACCTAGAGAAGGTGATCCTGGAATCTGCAAGTGCAAGATCACAGCAGGATTGGACACTTGCTCGTGTCTTAGAGAGCCGGAATGCACTCAGCGAAGAAGTTCAAAAGGAGAAGGAAAAGGTGCAGAGCCTAGGATCTTGTCTTGTCTATCAGCACAAAGTCAATGAGTTACTGCTTCGAAAGATATATCAACAAGCACCAACCGAATCTGAGATGGTTCACCTCCGACAGGCTCAATTTGAGAATGAATCCCAGCGTCAGTACATATACGCTCTTCAATCGGCTTTGGATGCACAGAAGCAACAGATTCAAAGTACTCAAGAGGATAAGAGGTTCCCAACTCAGCAGAGTTTCGTGTGTTGTTGTTGTGCTTGTGACACTGAAGCTCCTTCTAATGAAGTTGACCCCGCGCTTCCTGAGCATAATCCTTCTGATGACTTCCCATAATTGCGAGAATAGATGAAATATGAAACCTTCTACAGTAATAATTATCGTTAAAAAAATGTATTGCCCAGCTTGGGTAATATAATCGTATAATATACATATCAACAGTGGATATAGATGAATTCCTATAGCGATTGTGAAGTCCGACTGAAATATAACACGTCGGGATTCTCGATAAGGATTGAGAACCTGTTATCGATTCTTTCAACCAGCAGAAGGCTTTTGCGCTCTGTTTTTGGCTCGCAATCCTCCTCTAATCTTGGATATAGAGATCCGCCCGTCCCCCTCTTTGAAGATATTTTCACTCTTGACACAATTATGCCCTTCATAGCTGACCTTAACTCTAAACACATCTCCCCCCAATCTCTATCATGCAGCAGTCTTATCATCACTCCCTTGAAACGATCTCAGAAGAAATCTCACCTCTAGATCACGAAGTTCTATGTCATGGGGACACTACATCAAATATTGAGAGGCTTCCATCCCGCTTGCAGCAGTCCAAAAGAGCATCTACAGATATTCGTCAACAACTCCATAACCTTGTTTACGAAATCAGTTACCTCAGAGCCGAGCTTCAATGGCAGAAGGAATCAAAGCAGATTTTATTACATTTCCATGAGGAAATCTTCCGACTTTTTCATTTGATGGAGGATATGTTGGTTGGAGTCACTGCAAAACTCAATGAATCCGAACAGAGATATCTTGATGTTTTAGGGATCAAAAGTCATGGCAGCCAGGCTGAGGGAGACATGATATGATTGGTATGTACTAAAACTTTGAGTTGCTTCATCAGCAAAGACACTAATCAATAATTCTGGATCAAAGCCCCCCGCTTCGGTGTAAGCTGGCTGAATGAAGGGCGCAAGCTGGGCAATACATAAGACGTACTGTGATTCTCAGATATTTTATTCTCCATGGTTCTTTCCCATATAATCATCTTCAATATTGAAGATGACAGTGCCTCCGGCCTTTTATGGCTGATGCAATCGTCCTGGTAGGCGGCTCTGAGCCCTTGATCATAGAGTTATACAACAGAAAGACCAAAGAATCTGGCAGGGCTCCTGTTAGTTAGTTTTCTCTATAAATATGCTTTGTAAACATTCTTGAAACCGGATATACACACTTTCTTATACAGCTTGGATGCTTGTATATATGTCAGATGGGCACCAGCGCCAGGGAGGAGAACTATTTCTCTCAAATACTGACTTGAATTTTTATAGGATTCTATTTATTAAAAAGAAATCAGTTCGGTGTAATTAAATAATTAATCTTTCAGTTTTATCAAGCTGTTTGAGTATAAAAGGTGAGTTTTATTCTAAAAGTCTATTAATATTACTGATTAAAGTTGTTAAGCTGACCTGCTGTAGGATTATACTATATAATTAAATATAACTTATACTAGATAATAATCTACTACTTAATATAATTTTTAATATAATTAATTAATACTTTTTTCTTTAAAAGTAACTGTAGTTATTAACTTACTTTAATAGATTACTACAGTCAGAGAACTTTTCAGTAAATTTCTCTAAATATTTTCTAAAATATATAATTTTTTCTAAATATTTTAAAAAATTTATAAATAAAAAATATATAATTTCAGCAGCTTGTTATAAGATCTATTATTATAGAAACTTAAATATTAAATATTTAATTTTTATAGACTACAGTATATTAGTAATATATATATTATCTAATATTAAAATTATAGATTATATTCTATCTAAATACCAGAGCTGTCTTAAGATTTTTTAATATATTTTTTATTTTTTAAGTAAATTTAATCTTTATTTTCTTATATTTTAAATAATTAACTAGATATTATTATATAATATTATAAATATATTTAAAGTTATTTTCAGAGTCTATAAGAAATTAATAAAATTATTTAAAAACTAAGCCGGATCTGTTAAAATTTTATATAAAAAAGAATAATTTAAGCAGTATTTTATAGTATAGGATTTAAGAAATAATCTTAATATAATTATATAGTAGTTTATTATTAAATATATATAATATATTTTTATTAAAAAATTCTTTTTTTTTAAATCTCTGGTAAGTCTCCAGAAGTAACTTAGCTTCTAGATATAGTTTTTACTAAATAGAATTATAATTAAAAACTTTTTAATTTAGATAAGATATTTAAAGAATTTTTAAAACTAATTTTACTAGACTATACAGGATAAGTTCTGGAAGCAGAACTTTAATAATCTTAAATTAACTTTAGTACTTTTTATAGAAGAATAAGTTAATAATCTACTATAATATACTTAATTATAAGTAAATATAAAGATTAAAAAGTAAATAAATAATAGTATAAATTATTATAAATTACAGAGATAATAATTTAAAAAATAAAATATATTAGTACAGCTTTCTAGAGCTAAATAATTATAGATTTATTCCTCTTTTTAAATAATAATACTAATATTAAAGATTTTATAAGAGGTATAGTAGTTCGCAACTCACCCTTAATTTATCAGGTATGATAGTCTAATCATTTCCTCTGAATAGGACTAGCTGCCCACACCAATTCATCTCACATGAATTATTCTATCCCAGTCCGTGCGCCGTTACTATACCCCGATAGCCGATACCTGTTTTGTAAGGATAATAGTGAAACCGGATAGTAGCCAGGGAAATATTAATCTAAATCGCTGCTACCGGCCAACAAGGCAGATGCTGAGGTATTTATTACTAAAGGCCTATATAGCTTAGTACATCACTCCATGCTATGTTAAATCAAGTAAGGTTTACCTACAAGGGTACTTATATAAAGAGTAAGAAAAGCGCGAACTCCTCACCAGACTGTTTTACAGATATATACTATTATTATTCTTATACTTTATATATATTCAAGTAAAAAATTAAATCTATACTACTAATTACTTTAGCTATTTAAAGACTAACTCTATAATTAAAAGAATCAATCTACTGATTAAGAATTAGATTAAAGTATCTTACTATAGTAATATATCTTAGATTTTTAACTTAATTTCTATAAAGTAATAACTCTATACTAATCTTTTTTATTACTGTTATAAAACCTTGACTCGCCTACAGAGATATAATAGGCTGAGGACTGGAATAATAATAATTCTTACTTATTTATACTATATATAAGTTTAGTAGAACTTCTAATTAATATATAATCAGAGTTAAAACTTACTCTGCTTTTCTCTTTTTCTAACTTTACTATATAAATATATAATATCCTTAAGTTATACTTTTTTTAATTATTAGAATCTTGTAAGCACCGAGTTATCAACCGGCTTAAAGAAAGAGAGAATTTTAAATACTATATTTAAATAGTCTTTATAATAATCAGTTACCAGCTATATATATTTTCTTTATAATAAACTAATCTTTTTTCTTTAATTTAGTTAGATAGATATATATAATTTTAGCAGACTATTATTTTAGTTTCTGTTCTGTACTGGAAAATCTAAATCTTTTCTTAGAATAAAGATTTTCTGTAAGTATAAGAAGAAGTTTTATTAAATTTAAAGTATATAAATTTAAAAATATTTTATTATAAAAATCTGAGTCTTTTTCTAGAATTATATTTAAGAATAAAAGAGGAGTAATAAATTAATCCTAATATTTAAATCTTATCTATTATTATTAGAAGCGCGAGCTTATTTATAAGTCTTGTTTTTCTGGTCTAGTATAAGAAAAAGAAGCCCTTCTCTAACTTTATAAATTAAAATCCTACTTTAAGAATATTTATATAATATAGTTACTAATTTATAATTATTTTAGATATTTAAGACAGAATTACTTTAACTGCGATAGTAGTTACTACTATAAACCTGGGCGTCCAGCTAGTATAAGAGATATATTCTGGATTTTTTAGAGAGCAGGAGTATTATAAGAATATACTCTTAAGTATAATTAGTTATACTAGAATACTCTGGGTCTGAGCGGCTTAAGTATATATAACTACAGTAAGTACTAAAAAGTATTTATAAGTCACTACTTTCAGTACAGTCTAAGTATAATAAGTTCTAAATTTCTGTATATAAAGCCGCTCTTTTTTAAAGGATCTATCTGTCTAATTATAAGATAATAATATGCTTAATAATACTGTTACTAAATATTTCAATATTTTCTATTATTATATCAGTACTGATAGGTTACTGAGTCTGGGTTGCTGGCCTAAGTATATATAGGAAGACCTTTCCGGTTCCAGAATAGTAAGAGAGTACTCTAAAAATAAATACTATATACCTGATAATAAGATTTAGATCTCTTCCAGAATTAATCTCTTTATTCTTAAAATACTATATAAGATTATAAAGCAGACTTTTAACTTATTATCCTGCAGCTTTTTATAATATTTTTTAATTAATATATACTTTTTTAGCAGCTATTTTAGCCTAGTATATCCTCTTTTATTTTAATAAAAGAATAATCTAAAACTTCTTATTTAATAATAGCAGAGGCTTTATTAAAATCTATTACTAAAAGACTAGATAACTTTAAAAGTTTTTTAAAAAATAACCAGATAATTTTTCTATATACAGTTACTCAGATATAAGATAATATAGACTGAAGAACTATATATCTCTTAGTAGAAAGCAGTAAATCACGGTATAGACTTACTGCAAGCGAGCTTTTTAAGCAGCTTTTTATAGTTAGATATCTTACTGCAGACTATAAGATATAATTATAGAATACTAGAGAAGAATTTAGAATAGATATTTCTAAAAATTATCTTAAAAATTATAGTCTTTATAGATTTTTTATAAGAGAATAAAAGCTGCCTGCTATCTCTCAGACTAAGGATTAGATTAAATATAGCCAGAAACTTTTTTAAATTAAAAAAAATATTAGCCTAGCAGGGGCTTTACTTGCTCTTATACTTATTCTACTAAAATTCCTGTACTTTTATAAAACTCAGATTACTAAATTAATTTACTTACTGAATAACAGCTAATTTTCTGAAATTATACAGATAGTACTCCAGATTTCTCTGTACTATCTGATTTATATTAATATATATAGAAAACTGCTAGATTTAGTATCTTCTATTATATCTCTATCTGATTTTAGTCTAATAATATTAAGTTCTTTAGATACAACTAGTCCAGTTTATATAAAATTATTCTAGACTAATAAACTGATAACAGTCTTATAGTTATAGTCTAGACCTTTATAAATAACAGTACCTTAGGATTTTTAATATTTATTACTATTAGAAGTATTAAGAATCCCTGCTAAACTATTTAAGTATCTCCCTTCAGTAAAAGATATATATAGAGTATCCTCTCTATAAATAAGTATTATTTAGTACTTATAACTATTACATGTATATCTTTATCTGGACTAAGCTTAAATTCCTTATCAGTCTGGTGATAGGATACTGTATAGAGTTTGAACAATCTATTATTCTACTCCGCGGACTTAGCCACCGGACAGAAGACGGATACAGTATTATATAATAGATATACTTATATTATCAGCTCAGTCTTATTATTATTTTTAAAATTAATAATTACAGGCTCCTGTTTGATAATCTTACTGAAGTCTGTATTAAATCTTTTTATAAGAAGATTTTAGAACTACTATTATTCTTAATATAACCGGCTAATCAGGTCTGTACAGACGTACCTTACTATTTAGTATTAGAAATACTTTAACTATATTTATTTTCTTCTTTACAGTAATTAAATACCGGCGCAGAAAACTTCTGATTCTCTTTAAAAATCTTATTTACTTCCTTCATCTCCTTATCTGTAGGCGTTTCGTCATCTAGATACAGATAACCAAGATGTTCTATCATATAGGAAGCGAAGTCAAATAAGATAAGCTGTGTGCCTATAGGCAAATTTCCTTGCCGGGAACTGTCCTCCCAGGTTACAGGTCAGCAGCCCACTTGAAAAATGTCGGGTGCGCCTAAAGGGGTATCACATGACCACTTTCAGCGCATGTGCGCCTTACCGTCTTTGTTCTCAATTACAGGGTATCTGGGCATTTCAATACATGACACCACTTAAAGTACTTAAGAACTAGTTAATAACTGTTTACAATCTATT